>APFE030608110.1:0-26267 GCA_000404065.3 Pinus taeda | reverse complement strand
AATGGATGTAAAGGGGTCTATGGAGGGAAAAGATAGGCAATTGATGATGTTTTTAGAGGAAAAAGAGGGTAATGGAATGGTATCAACATCTCCCCCAAGCTTAATGTCTTAGCATGTCCTCATGCTAAGCTTGATGTGCTGCCTCTATACTCTGTCCCTGCCTAAACCTCTGCTGCCTTCAACAATGCATCTATGTTCTTTTTAGCCTGGGCTTCCTTCTGGATGTGGAGCTCATGCTTCAAACTCTTGTATTTCTCTTTGATGGCTTTCTTTTGGGTATACAACTTGGTTGCCCAGATACAAATGTCAACCTGTTCAGTCTTGAGCTCTTTAATTTGCTCCTTGAGCTTTTCATTCTTATGCTGGGTTTTCTTACTCTGAATTTTTAACATCTCATTCTCCTTTTTAATAACTTTTTCCAGCATGTTGGCCTCCATCAATTCTTCTTTTAATCTTTCAATTTTCTTCTCCAACTTCCTTTGTTTCTTAACTGCAGGTGGTGACTCCTTTCCTTGCCTATTATTGCTCTCAACCTCCACTTCGGTTTCTTTTCCATGCTATGAGTGAGCACTGCTTTCGATATCCATCGGTGCATGTGCATTGGATTCAAGTTGATATTCTTGTGACTGGGTCTTTTGTGCTCTCCTGGATCTCCTTGTATAGGTTGTGAAAATTTTGTCCTACTCCCTTTTCTGGGCAGCTTCTTGTCTCATTTTTCTCGTCCTCACATTGCTACTGGGTGGAGGGACATCATTTGATTTATGCACAAGAACCTTCGTCAATGTGACAAGCATGTATCCTGAGTACTCGTGCTGCTCTTGCTCATCTTCGCTATCCTTTATTTGATTGGCAACCAGGAACTCCTTCCATGTCTTGCCCCTTCTTTGTACTTCAAATTCAACGAGAATATTAATTAACCCGAAATGATATAGACTTTTGTCCTCATTACCTTTCTGCTTTTTGATAGTCTTCGACATCTTGGTCAAGATTTGCAAGAGGAAATATGGTAAACTAATAGTGCACTGCCCCTTTAAATGTAAAAAGATTTTAATATGGTACAAATAAACTATGCTATATCGACCCTCGCATGTAACAAACTTTTGGATGATATACACCATCTCGTACCATGGATGTGAGCTCCTTGGGACCCCCTTCTTCTAGTTAACTGATGAAACCCTCGATTTGGACATGAACTGGGTCCATGACTTCTCTTTGAACTGTTTAGTCTTGAAGTACTTCTCTCCTTCTGGGCCGATCCCTAAGGACTGTGCTATAGTGTCTTCTGAGACTCTAAATGAGAAATTACCTATCAGCGCCTTCTCCCCATTGAATGTAAACGCAAATTGTTTAGTCACTTCCTTGTTGCTTCCATTAAACATTTCCAAGAAGAGTAGCGACTGTTTCTCTCTCAAAATTTCAATGCAGTCATCATGGTACTGAGAGCTATCAAATGTGTTTGGTTCTACTCTATTAGTCATTTTACAGAGAATTCTTGCTCTAACCCTCTTCGTTTATGGTTATTAATCGAACAAGGGTATTTTAGTTTGTTACCTTTGCTTTTCACTCCACACAACTGACCTAGTGGTGTCCTCTGTTCTTCACAATTAGCTCCTTTAGTGGCTTGCGTAGTGACATGATGATTGGCCTTGAATTGTGGCGGAGATAGAATTTTTGTGAGCCCAAATACTGTGCTTTGCTCTTGTAGCACTTGGTCGTCTCAGTCTCCGTTCTTTTTTTTTGAAATCATAGCACTTTGAATTTCTAATGTGGAACACACTTCTACAACTGAGAATGAAATAGGATTTAACAACCGACTCGACCCAATTCAATGTAATAATAACAGAGCATATTCATAGTTTAATGACAGGGGAGTAGCTGTACTGGGTTGTGTGAATACCATCATGAGAACGTCGCGAGCATGTATGAAGTATTGGGGCTGTAAATAACGGATAATCGCTTTGCATGAGTCGACTTGGTCGAGCGATCATGTCATAAGTTGGTCGATTCAAATCAATGCATGAAACCGTATAACATTTGGCTTCCCAAGAGTTCACCACCTGTCCTTTTTTCATTAGTTCTTGGCCGACTAAGGAGATGTTGGACCGAAAGTAAGTTTCGATGGCTGATAGGGAGTGAATAGCAAGGCTAGAAGGGTGGTGGGATAGCGGATTAGAAATCGTAGGAAAAGTATGGGGATAGGCTAGAATGTTGGAAATGGTAGGGATTAGAAATATGACGAGAGTGGTGGATATGTGGGTAAATTTTTTTTGAAATTGATTATAAGCAATTACAGTCATCACATTTAACACTAAAGTAATCTAAGAATTTAAATGTTAAAAATAAAAATGATAACAATACTTTACATTTTTATTGGTTTATCAAGAATTGTGTTGGCATGCATAGATAGGATTTATTGTTCAGATGTGATGAATCTTTGTTGTCCATAACAGGTCCCTCTGAGATCTGGATAATGTTTTCACAGCCTCTTCAAAATCTAGAAAAGACTATATGTGTGCAGCTTCTTTGATCTTTGATGTTTGATGGAGGCTTGGTGACAAGCAACCTTTGGATCTCTGCCGAACTTTGTTGAAGCTTTTGCTGAAGTGGCTTGAGGTAGCAGTCTCTAACAGGTCCCTTTTATGTTCGTTGAACAGGTCCCTCTATTGTTGGTGCTGGTATCATGGTCTTTTGAACAGGTCCCACTGCATAGTGCTACAAACAGGTCCCTCTGATTAAAACAAAGACACAAACAACTTCTTTATTGAAATACTGAAGTGCTACAACTAACTTCTTGAGAATTTACAATGAAGAGATAAACTCTTTGAAAATTTGTAGTGAGGAGATGAGATAAAAAAACAAAAATGATGATGCTTCTCCCCCACTGAAGCTTTGACTTGTCCTCAAGTCATTATTGAAGTGATAAATCAACAAGAAACAAAAAGAACAAGGAATCTTTACCATCCAAAGAATTGGTTTTCAAGTAAGAATGCTGGGTTAGAGTGTGCCATAGTCTGGTTTTCACATCTAAACCATTATTTTTTTTTTTTTTTTTTTTCTTTTTGAATTTTTTTATATTTATTATTTTTTTTTTAGTGATAAAATGGAAATGAAATGAACTAAGGTAGAGATACTACAGCTGAAGGCTACAATATCTCAACCTCCCTTTGCTGAGATATAGTTTGAAGAAAATCTTCTTTGGTGATGGGCTTGTGATAGAGTTTTAACTTATGGCCATTGACAAGAAAGAAGTGACCTTCTCCATCAATGGTAATAAGCTGGACTGATCCATTCTCATGAACTTGAACTATTTAATATGGGCCCATCCAATGGGTATTAAACTTGGTTTTATGATCTCTAAAAATTTAGAGTCAAATAGTAAAGCCCAATCTCCTTCTTTCAACTGTTTCTTCTTGATATGTGCATCATGTCACTGCTTCCTTTGTTTTTGCATGAGGAGTGTTGTCTCCTCTGCTTGCTGCCTCATTTCATCCAGCTGGTTCAACTATTGAATTCTTTCTTGTTGTGCTTCAATAAGATCAATTCCCAAATCTGCAGCCATTTTAAAGGTATGTATTTGAAACTCAATAGGAAGCATTACCTATTTGCCATACACCAATTGATATGGTGTAAATCCTGTAGTATTCTTCCACGTGATTCTATAAGTCCAGAGTGCATCTTTGAGCTTCTCCTCCCAATTCTTTCTGTTCATTGCTACGGTCTTAGTGATAATTCCTTCCAATGTTTTAATTGTTGATTCCACCTGGCCATTGGCTTGTGTATGATAAGGTGTACTTCTTCAGTGCTTGATTTGATATTTTTCGGTGATGTCCTTAACTAACTTTGAAGTAAACTGAGTACCTTGATCTGTTACTATATCCCTTGGTACTCCATACCTTACAAAAATTTCTTCAAAGAGGAAATTTACCACTGTCTGTTCAGTTGGATGGACTAGTGCTTTAGCTTCAACCCACTTTGTCACATAATCGGTACATACTAAGATGTACCTCTTACCATTGGAAGTTGGATTGATGGGTCCTAAGATGTCTAGAGCCCATTTTTCAAATGGCTTTAGGTGTACTTGAGGCTGAAGTGGCATCTCATCTGTAGCTGTTGGCCTACCCATTCTTTAATAGCTATCACAACTCTTCACGTACTTCTTGGAATCCTTGAAAATAGATGGCCAGTAGTATCCAAGACTAAGGATCTTGAATGCTGTTTGTTTAGCTGCAAAATGCCCACCACACGGTTCATCATGGCAAGATTTTAAAATATCAATAATTTCATCATTTCTTAAACATCGTCTAATAATCATATCATAACCAATGTAAAATAAATCGCCATTAACCCATGAGTATCAAGCACTCTGTTTGATTAGCCTCTTCTTTTCCTTTGAAGTAAAATATGGTGGTGTTCTTCCTGTGAACAAGTAATTGGTAAAATCAGCATACCAAGGATTCACTACTGAAATTGCAAATAAATTTTCATCTGGGAAATAATCTTCAACCAGAACAACCTCACCTTGATTTTGCAGTCTAGAAAGAAAATCCACCACCTGATTCTCCTTACCTGGTCTATCCAACACTGTGATGTTAAATTCCTGTAACAATAACAACCATCTGGTAACTCTGCCACTAGTTACTAGTTTATTCATTAAGTGCTTAATGGCAGAATGGTTAGCATGGAAAATTTTAGGGGCTAATGTTCGCCCAATGGGCTAATTTTCCATGATTTTTCCAAAAAACGATTCGCCAATTTCCAATTTTTATAAAATATGATTCGCCCAAATTTTAGAATATAAAATTATTTTACCTTAAAAATCGCCAACATTATATAGTGCCTATATGATAAATCATTATAAATTTGAATAATTTTACAAATATATCATTGAAAAATTTATAGTTTGCATATTAGGGATTAGTGAGATTCGCCAATGTTTCTAAACTTCAAGAAAATTTTCCATCCTTAAAATTTTCCTTATTGGTTAGTATGTACAAAAACCTCATAACCAGTTATATAATGTCGGAATTTATTCACAGCATGTATGACTGCAAGCATTTCTTTTTCTGTGACTGTGTAGTTTAATTCTGTAGGTGATAGATTCTTGCTAATGAAATAAATCACATAATGACAAGAATGCTCTTTTTGGCCTAATGAGGCACCTACTGCAGTATTAGATGCATCTGTAAAGATGTGAAATGGTAGGTCCCAATTAGGTCCTTTTAAGACTGGTGTGGTTGATAGCTTTGCTTTGAGTGTTTCGAATGCTTGTTGACAATTATCATTCCAGTTGAAAGGTGCATCTTTGGCTAGAAGTTTAAACAAAGGTAAAGCTATTCGACTAAAATGCTCAATGAATCTTTTGTAATAGCTTGCATACCCAAGAAAACTTCTTACCTCCTTTTGAGTCTTCGGAATTGGCAAATCAACAATGATCTGAATTTTTGATGGATCAACTTTAATGTTGTGAGAAGAAATATAGTGTCCTAATACTATCCCTTCATTTAACATGATAAAACATTTTTCGTTGCTTAGGGACAAATTAGCTTCAATACATCTCTTCAAAAAAAATTCAAGATTTGTTAATACATGCTCAAATGAATCACCATACGCTGAAAAATCATCCATATAAACTTCAACACAATCATGAACTAAATAAGCAAAAATAGCTAATACAACTCTCTGAAATGTAGCTGGAGCGTTGCAAAGTCCAAATGGCAAAACATTATAAGCATAGGTGGCCCAAGGACAAGTAAAATTGGTTTTGTCCTGGTCCTCTAAGGCTATCCTGATCTGATTGTAGCCACTGAAACCATCAAGAAAAGAAAATGATGATGTCCCAGCTAGTGTGTCTAACACTTGGTCAATAAATGGTATTGGAAAATAATCTTTGAGGGTGGCTTTGTTCAATTGTCTGTAGTCAACACAAATCCTCCACTTACCATTTTTCTTGGGCACTACGACTAATGGGGATACCTACTGACTGTCAAAGATAGGATAGATAAAATTAACTCTTAATAGTTTTTGTAATTCTTCTCTAAAAATATCCTGAAGCATGGGATTCATTTGTCTCTGCGGTTGCCTCACCGGTTTAACATTGATATCTGTATAAATATGATGAGTGCATGTTTCAGGGTGGATTTCGTGCATATCGGTGTAGTCCCAGGAAAATTCCTTCTGGTATTTTCTCAATAGTTGAATCAATTTCTCTTCCTGAGATGAGTCTAGGTGAGCGCCAATATTCAATGTTTTTCCTGGACTAATCTCTATGGTCTTACTCTGTGTGTTTGTGATGGATTGGATAGGGAAAATGTTGTGAAATGTTGTTTGCAAAGAATGAATGGTGCATGTTTCCTTAAAATTTTGTGCTAGAAGTTCATTTGCAGCATGGTATTAATCATTCCTCGATTCCTTAGACACATCTAGTTGAGAGAGGAACAATTCTACCAAATCATCATTATCATGTTCTTGAAAATCATAGATTTGGTTGATGTTGAAAACAAATTGAAATTCTACCTTATCATTGTATTTATCATTAAGCCATAAATTGTGTGCTACCGCTGGTGATTGTGCTGATGGGTAAAGAGTGAGTTGTTTTCTTTCAGTTCCTCGTGAGATGATCATATTACCCGATCGACATCCTATGAATGCATCAGCAGTTGCTAACCATGGTCTACCAAGGATGATAGGGTGTCCCCCTAAATTGAATTTTGGTTGAAGAACTAAAAATTCCACTGGATACTCCCAAGAGTCCAATGAAACAATTATGTCCTCCAAAATCCCTTCAGGAATCAGTTTAGACCTATCAGCAAGTTCTAGAACAATTGTTGTGTGTTGCAAGTTTGTGAGCTGGAGGGTTTTCATGGTTTCAAGAGTCATCACATTTATGGTGGCCCCAAGATCAATTAAAGTGTTTGGAATATGTATGTTGTTAATGATTGTAGTGACTCTGGGAATACCAGGATCAACATACATTTCCATCGAAATGGTGTTTGTCATAAGGCCAGCTAAATGTCCAATAACATGAATGGTTTGTGGATCAACTCTTTTCCTAGTAGGCTTCTTAAGGCACAATTCTTTGATGGCTTTAGTATATATGGGAATTTATTTTATGGCTTGTAGTAGCGGAATTTTTATGTAGACATTCTTTAGCTCATCTAAAACATCAAACTGTGGTATAGACATGGGAAGTTTTGTTTGGACCAATTGGTCTGGAAAAGGTGGTGGTTGCAATGGTTGCATCTGTTTGTGTTTGATGTCATCATTTGATTTCCTTTGAATGGGGGTTTCATTTTCATTTTCCTCGTTTTCTCCTTGTTTTTCAACTGATGGGGGGATTCTTTCTGAAGTACCTTCCCAGACCTCAAATTGATATTTTGCAAGGGTAATGTGGGATATGAGGGTCCCTCATCTACATTGTAAGCTGGTCTCTCTGGTCTATTATTTGGATTTGGCACAGGTTGAGCAAGTATTTGAGTAGGTCTAGGAGGTTGGGGGTTAGATGGAAGTTGTAATTGTGGTGGATTTATTGGTGGAGGAGCAGGAAATTCTTGTTGAGTGGGTTGAAATTGATGTGGGTAAACAACTTGCTACGGAGGATATTGCTGATATGATTGAGGATATGGCGAATATGGCTGATGGTATTGTTGATATGGCTGTGAATATGGTTGGTATGGTTGAGGGTATGATGGATATTGTTGAGAGTATTGCTGGGATGGTCTCCATTATTGTTGTGGGTAACTCTGGTGCTGCCATGGCATGGGTACATTCCATGAATTCTGAGCATACATCTGATCATGTGCAGAAAGTTGTAAATTCTGATTTGGGAACATACCTTGAGGTGGAGGTTTTGGCTGCCATGGTCTTTTTGCGCCCATAAAATAGACATTCTCCATATCTGTATTGGCTGCCACATTACAATTCTGCAAAACCTTAACTTTAGAGCAATGAAATATATCATGCTTTTCAGTACAAAAGGCACAAACTTGAATATTCTCTAATGGACAATCTTTCAAGGCATGCTTCTTCCGGCATTTCGGACAAAAGATAGCCATCATTTGATCTTCCTCTTCTTGTCTTTTCTTGACTTTAAGAGTGTCAATTTGGGTCCCTAATGTACTCAACAAATCTGTTTTGAATTCCTTTAATAAGTTTCCTATTTCAGCTCGTGTGACACTAGCTGAAGCAGATTTTGTGGCTTTGGATGATATGGTTCTTTTCCCAATTTTTTCTTTGCTCCTGGAATACTTTTCACATATATCAGCAATTTCTTCGAAAGGTAAGGTGGAGATATCACCTTTACCCATCAAATTAAGATCATCTAAGTATTCCTCTCGAATTCCCTTCAAGAATATGGTTCTAATGAGATCAAGAGTCATGGATCAATGTTTTGATTTTTGTAAATTATAAGCAAATCGTTCCAAATACTCCTCTAGGCTTTCATCCTCTTTTTGATTCATCCTAAAGATATCATCTTTAGAATCCTTTGATCTACAATAAGTTTGATATTTCCTTAGAAATATTCTTTGCATGCCATCCCAATTAGTGATTGCATGCTCACCCATTCCCATAAACCATTTAGTGCTGATGCCTTTAATGTTGTTGGAAAGAGCATAAGCCTATGGGCATCATCTGTGTAACCATATGTTCGACATACAATGTCAAACTCAAACAAGAATGAATCTGGGTCTTCTGAATCCATGCCATAAAAGTTTGGTAACACAGAAGGAGGTATGTTTTTCATTTTTATTTCCTCATCATTGTTGTCTTCAGGTTCGTGGATAGGAAATTTAAAAGTTGATTCTTCCTCCTCTCCTTGATCGTGTTGTTGTTCAGGAGTGGGTCTTCTTACTGATCGTCCTCCTTCCTTAGCCACTTTTATAGATTCTTCTGGTATTTTGATTGTTTGTTCGGTGTCACTTGTCCCAAAAAGTTGTTCTAGAGATTGTTGAGTTATTTTTCTACTTTCTCTCTTTGCAGAAGATTCAGGGAGATGCTTCTTTTGAGATTCGTGTGCCAATAAGATTTGTCTCTCAATAAGCGTAAGTCTTTGGCCTGATTTGTATTTATCCACTAATCTTTGTATGATGGTTTCCTCAGCTGGTGTTGTGTGTTCAGTTTTTCCCACAGATTCTGCTCCTAATGATAGGTTAGTTTTTGGATGGGGGGTTTTTGTGAATCTGCCTCTACTATCTCTAGATCTAGGCATAAGCAAACATGATTTCTACAGTGATAGTCAACTATATGTTGTGTTTTTGGTTTGCTTTTGTTGATTTAAATTTTTTTATATTTTGATTGATGTTTTTTTTTCAAAATCCTCTAACTACGCCTCCCCAGCAATGGCGCCAAAATGTAGTGGCCAATCTAGGGTGCTAGATTAGACTAGATTTATTATTGACCTGGGTAAGTAAACCTCGAGGCGTGTGCCTAAAATCTATAGAAATAAAGGATTCCTAACTAAGTGTTTGTGGTGATAGGCGAGAGTACTTCTTTACAGAAGGTTGAGGTATGTTTCCTCTCACTTTAACACTCATATTACCTAGATTATCTAACTGTCCCAGAGATACAAAGTATAGCTAGACTGAGATTTGAATCCCCTTACATGGATGCTGTGGACAAAACTCTGTCTAGTTAATACTAAAGCACTCATAAAGAAATAAAAAACACACCGAACTTTAAATACATGAACAAACAGAGTTTATGGAAATGCCTTAAAATATAATGCTGGATCAAATATCTTACAAGACCTGATTCAATGATCTAACGATGATATCTTTAAGCAAGCACCATAAATTCCATTTGTGAGAAATCGTAATCAAATTGACAAAATCATTAGGATGGAAATAACATCAACAATATGTGTTTTATGTAAATTCAAGAGCTATGAAAATGACATTAAACGACATGCGTTCAAAAGCAATGGAAATGTGTTCTATGTAAATTCAAAAGCAATGAAAACGAAAGGCACAGTATACCAATCCACGCAGGGCCCATCCACATTTCAATGGTACACTAGAATGAGCTCAATCAATCGACAATATTAACGCATAGACAATGCTGGAGTGAAATCGTAATTGTATTCAAACACTGAGAGTTGTAATCACATATATGAATTCGGTTCTTCAAAACAATACACAGAGGTAATCATAACTTGTCCCGAAAACAAAAACGATACAGAGTTTTTATCTGCCTTCCTATCTTGAATCGAATGCACATTCATTGAAGCATTTGTTCCTGCTTTTACAGTGGAATGATTTGCGGTCATTCTAAGATGAACCAGTTTCCAAAAAGACAAAATGATTTCCAAAAAGATAAAATGAAACTGGTTTAGAAACCATGGCTTTTACTACCTTTGTGACCAAAAGGCTGGGGTTTGACCCAGCATTGACCGCATAAGTAAGAGCTTTTGATCTGCTGTAAAATCAATTTTTCTTCATGCTTGTACATTCAGGAGCTCGTCCTTATCCACTTCTTTGGCTTGCCTGTCATGCCATGTGTCAGATGATAAACCATTTACAGGATATGATGTCTTCCTGAGACCTTTTTGTTAAAAATTCCTAATTTCTAACATAAAAATTCATAAATTACCTTAATGCAAACTAACAACTATAACGCTATTAACTAATCAATTTCAATGGATGTAAAGGGGTATATGGAGGGAAAAGATAGGAAATTGATGATCTTTTTAGAGGAAAAAGAGGGTAATGGAATGGTACCAACAGAAGGTTTGGGTCAGTACATCAAATCTCTTGTTCATTCAGGCTCTATCAAAGGCATATGCTTTTGGGTAATAGTCTTCCTCTAACTTATCAACAATTTGTGGACAACATCATGCTCTTCTACCAATTCTCCCTCTGAGAAGTTAGAGAGATAAAAAATATCCTCCATGATTTCATGCAGATCTCTCGTATTTTGATCAATAATGGAAAATGGAAATTATTCTTTTTCAATACCCCAGTCTCTACCCAGTCCTTATTGGCCCCAATCTTGAGGTTTAGTATTGTATCCCTGCCACCAAAGCATTTAGGCATTCCTCTAGTGATTAACTCCCTCAGAATTTTTTGTTGGAAAGATATTATGGATCATATTCAATCTAGAATTCATAGTTGGTCCTTTAGATCTCTTAATATAGTAGGTAGAGTGGTTCTTCTGAAGGCTATGCTTTAACTATGCCGATTTACCAAATATTAGGTTTAGCTGCTCCCAAATCCTTGTACTCTGAATGGTCGAAATATTCAAAAAGTTTATGTGGAGGGGTGCTTAGTGGGCCGAAAAATGGGCATTAGTCTCATGGATCCATATCACCAATACCAAAGTAGTTGGGGGCCTTGGTCTACGGGATCCCTATACATTCAATCAAATTATGGGTGCGAAATTATGGTGGAGGCAAATTTAGGCAGATTAGATCTATGGAATCTTATATGGAATCACAAATGCCAAATGCCTAACTCCACTAAAGATAGATTAAGAATTTGGGATACCATGAAAGGCTCCTCAATCTACAATTTAGCCTCCACTCACAGAGATCTCATTCGCTCTCATACTTTATGGGAAATCCATGATGGATGGTGAACACTCTTCTGGCAAGACTCCTTGTAACACCCTCCTCCCACATTTACCCAAGAAGTCGACCAGTCGGAGTAAACATGCAATGAGAGGCCACTATGATATGATTCAACGTCCTAAGTCGTGTTAAGGAAGTGGAATCGATGAAAACATATCATACATTAATCATTAGACAACTTTCCTTAGGGTCCCACTGATCTTTTGGAAAACTTAAGCCTCAGTTGCTCCCATTCTATAGGCATGACGGCAGCCAGAAACCCAAATTCGCTCTCATAGGCTTGTTTGCAAGTGACCAGAGACCAAAATTGTTAGTGTTATGCTAGTGACTTTAGGATTTGAGCCACTTTTTTAGGCCTAGAGCCCAGTTCACTACCCATAATTGAACCATTTCTTCAAATCAGTAAAATAACATGGAAATGATAGTATTAAAGAAAATACTTGTTTAAGACCTTGACTAAACCCCTAGTAACCATTACAGGAATTTCATCAAACATATCACGAATATGTAATCTACAGGTGTAAATAAAAACTTTGAGCATAGGGGTCTCATACTTAGCTAAGAATCACTAAGAACCATTGATGCCTGAATACATCAACTACCATTCCATCCATTAGGACATAGATACATTGGTTATTCAATAACAAGTAAAAGCATGATGAAATCCATACATGGTTGTTGTCATAAAAAACATACATAACTAACATAATAGCAACATAAATACTCATGAAGGCACAAACCATATAGACCACATATAGTCCATCAAAATGACCATAGAAATAAAAGGAAAAATAACCTTTCATTAATGATGCAAAATCCCAACCCGGGATGGGACTTCCATGTTCGACTCGACCGTAGAATGGTTGAGCCAAATCTCTCTTCATCCATTCACCCCCATTCCATATTCCAAGAATAAATTTTGGATCTCATAGAACACACAAATCAAAACACATCCATGGCTTCCATAGGCCATCCACCTCAGCCCATCAAACAATGATTACACCACCCGATAGGACATCACCAAAACCATCATCATATTGGTCTCCATCCAAGCCTTCCTAGGATTCCAAAGCGTTTGTTCCAACCAAGGCTTCCAAGACTAGTAACTCAACCCACCAAGGGCTTCCAAAGCATTTTTCCAACCAAGGCTTTCAGGACTAATAAGTCAACCCAAGTTGTTACAGGGCTTCCAGAGTGTTTGTCCGACCAGGGCTTCTAGGAACTAATAACTCAACCTAAGCTAAGGAAACATGAGAACCAACCAAAACAAAAAAAATGAAAATAAGCCCACAATAACCATGGCAAGGCTAGGAAATTCACTATCAATCCTGACCATCCTCCATGCCAATGATAGATCACAACCAAAAATCCACATGCATATGCCATGCATGCCAAAACTAGTGAAGGAAACATACATCCAACTTAGTGTCTACAAGAAAATATGATGTAGTTTTTGATCCCGATGACCACTTGTGCTTTCCTGCTCTTCCTTTTCCTTCTTTCCCCAAAAATTGAAGTATGCCACACCCTCTGAGAGTCTTCAAGAAAACTCTAAGCCTCTAAGAGTATGAGAGAGAGAGAGAGAGAGAGAATAATGAGAGAGCTCCAAAATTAAACTAACAAAAGGTTACCAACTGATCCACATAAGCCTTTTTATGAATGAGGCCTATATTTTCTTCATTTTCCATTATTTTCCTTCATTTTCCTCCTCGCATGCAACTTGTGATCTTTCACCTCCTTTTTCTCCTAATTTCCAGTATTTCATAAATAATTGTGCCAAAAATTCCATTTTGCCTTTGCCAATTTCCTTAGCCATAAATAATCACAAGTTATCCCCATCAATAAGATTCTGCCCAATACTCAGCTTCGAATAAGTGTCCCATCATCTGTGGTTATTATTTTTCCTTTATTTATTTTTATTACATGGAATTTTCGCTAGGGCTATTACAAAACCCTCCCCTTGGGGGAAGACTGTCCTCGGTGTTCATCAACACCTATAACCACAAAATTTTTGTAAGCAAAATATATACTACCAATGGGGCTTTATAACTTAGCTCAATGAAATATTTACAATGATCAACCTGTTGGGAAGCAACCAACATGAAACATAACAACATAACATCACAATAACATGAACATCATACTGCTTATTGGAGCTTTATAACAGAGCTCAAGGTGGTATTTACATCCATATACATATGTATGTAAACCAACATCACCAAACATATATCGAAACATATACCAAAGCATATACCAAAATCACACCAAAACACCAAGCTAAAATTGCTTTGCCTCAACCAACAAACAAGGAAGGATACATAGCCCACATTTGATCCACCATATCCCATGTAGCTTCATCAGTCCCAAAGTGCTTCCATTGCACCTTAATTTGCCCATTTTCTCGGTTTCGGAGCATGAGCATGTTTTTCTACAATATACACTGAGGCTTTCGCTAGAATTTTTCATCTAGTTACACTTGCAATATGAACCAATGAATCACATTATCAACATCCTTAACATACTTCTTAAGCAATGATACATGGAAAACATCATGGACTTTCATTGTCAGAGGCAATGCAAGTCGATAGGCTACTGGACCCATCCTCTCAATAATGTTGAAGGGTCCACAAACCATGGTGCCATCTTGGCACATGATCCAATCCACAAGGAGATCTTCTTCGATTTTATGCGCAAGTACACCTGTTCCCCAATATATAACTCCTTGAACAATTTTTTCCTATCTGTATATATCTTCTCCCTATCTTATGCTACTTTTAGATTCTTCTTGATTACCTGCATTTCATGTTCCATTTCTGCCAACATATATGGTTTGATCAACACCTTGTTTACTGGATCACTGCAACTAATGGGAGTGTTACAAATCCGCCTATACAATGCCTCAAAAGAACTCATCCTTAATGACTCTTGATAATTGTTGATATACATGAACTCAACCAGTGGAAGGTACTTTTTCCCACTTATGCTATTGATGCATCACATACATTTTCAACATGTCCTCCAATATCCTGTTGATCCTCTCTATCTATCCATCGGTCTACAGATGATAAGCTGTGTTGAAGGCCAACTTTTTGCCCAAATATGCAATCAACTCCTTCCCAAACTTGGAAGTAAAATTTGCATCCTTGTCTGACATAATCTTCTTTGGAACACCATGTAATCTGGCCACATCTTTGATGAATACCTGTGCTACATTACTAGCTAAGAATGCAGACTTAACCGGAATGAAGTGTGCAACATTTGTCAACCTATCCACAATGACCATGATGAAATCATGATGCCTCACTTTCTTCGACAAACTTGTAATGAATTCCATGGAAATGACCTCCCATTTCCACTCTGGAATCGTGAGCAGATGTGGTAATCCACCTGGATGTTTGCATTTTAATTTCAATCATTGGAAATCAAAACATCTAGCCATGAACTCTACTACATCTCTCTTCAGAATTGGCCAATAGTAAAATCTCTTCACTAGGGTTAATGTATTTTGATAACATGAGTGACCTTAATAAGGTTTCACAGAAACTCCCTCAAGATCACCTTCTTGAGCTCACTGTTATCTGGTACATATATACTATCTCTGAATCTAACCAATCCATTTTCTGTGAGACAATAATCCATATCCTGTGCACCTGCACCAGTACCACTACTTATACATGTACCTGTACCATCACTTGTACTTTTACCTGTACTATCAACTATACATATACTTGTGCTTTGTTGCAACCTGTGCATAATATCCATACATTTGACATCCTGCTAACCTGCCCACAAGATCCTATCCTGTAGATCAATTCCATAGGAGCTCATCACTGCTAAGTGATTTACCTGTATCTATCTCCTAATAGCATCTACAACTCTGTTCTCTTTACCTTTGATATCACTGTTTGTAGCCAACCATCGAGCCTGCCTACCATTCATATTTGGTTGGTCAAATAGATATCGCAAACCACTGTGATCACTCATCAATGTAAATATCCTACCCAGAGGATAATGTCTCCACATATTAAATGCATGTATCATTGCTGCTAGCTCAAGATCATGTGTGGGGTATTTCTACTCATTCTCATTCAATTTCTACGACTCATAGCATACCACATGTCGATCCTACATAATGAATCCACCAAGTCCCTTCTTGCAAGAATTTGTGCATACTACAAATTCTTTGTCTAGATATGCAATCTTTAGCACTAGTGCATGTGTCAACTACTTCTTAAGTTGCTTAAAAATAACCTCAAACTCATCTTTCCATTCGAACTTCTTACCTTTCCTTTGCACTGATGTGATAGGATAAGCAATCTATGAGAAGTTCCTGATGAACCTCCTATAATAGCCTGCCAAGCCCATGAAATATCTCATCTTATCCATATTCTTTGGAGCTATCGACTCCATGATGCCTCTTATCTTTTTTGGATCTACTGCAATGCCCTCATTGGAGACAACATTCCCCAAGTAGTGTATCTTAGTCTGAAAGAAACTACACTTGCTGAGCTTAGCATACAACTGATGCTCTCTCAACAACCCCAACATTGCTACTAAATTTTCAACATGCTCTTCCTCATTTTTAGAATATACCAGTATATCATCAATGAACATAATAAAAAAGTTATCCAAGTACAAACACAACACACTATTCATCAAACACATAAATGTAGTTGGAGCATAAGTTGAGCCAAATGGAGCTACAACAAACTCATAGAGCCCATACTTGGTCCTAAATGCAATCTTGTAAATGTCCTCCTCTTTGATGTGTACCTGATGATATATAGATCTCAATTCGATCTTAGAGAACACTGCTACTCCCTTCAGTTGATCGAAAAATTCATTAATCCTCGGCAATAAATACCTATTCTTGATGGTCACTTTATTCGACTGCCTATAGTCAATGCATAATTAGAGAGTACCATCTTTCTTCTTCACAAACAATACTGTTGTGGCCCAAGATGATACACTCAACCTGATGTGCCCCTTTTCCAACATTTCCTTCAGCTGCAACTTTAACTCAACCAACTCAAGTGTGCTCATCCTGGATGGTGCTTTTGATGCTAGGGCTGCCCTTGTCACCAACTCAATAGAAAAGTCTACCTCCCTGTGAGGTGGCAACTCTGAAATTTCCTCAGGAAACACATCCTTGAACTACTGTAGAACTAGGTGTCTACTCAGCACATCTGTATCCTCAGCTTCCTTACCTTTATCACTAGAAATGTGCACTACAAATAACTTACACCCTTTACTATGAATATTCTTTTCTTGCATAACTTTCACCATCCTAACTGATTTGTATTTCTTCTTTCTTTGTAAGACTCTTGGTTCTCCATTATCATCAACACACTCAATGGCTTTGTCATAACAGTTTACCTTGATTCTATGAAGATACAACCAATCCATGCCCAACAACATATTGTATGATCACAATGGTAATGCATTCATATGTGTTGTTGTAAGGATACCATTCAAATCAAATGCAAAATATCTTACCCAATGATGAACTCGCTTCTTCGTACCTATAGCCAACTACACTAACCAAGATTCAACATGCGATTCCTTACTCAAACCACACTTATCCACCATGTTAGGGCTAACATAGCTATAATTAGATCTAGGATCAATCAAAATAGAAATAACTTGATCACAAAGTTTACCATCCATCTCAATGATAGATGCTTGATGTTATGCATGTTTGTTATAAAATGCCACATAAATACGTGGAATACTTTGACCAACATCCCCAACAGTCCATGTCTCTTGCGCACTGTATATATGAGGTCTACCACCCTGATTCTACAGATAATCTCTCCTACGATGATCTTTGCCATAAGTCCAACACTCTATAGTCTTCCAAACTATCTCCTTGTTCCATTCTCCTAATCGGAATCCCTGTCCTCTATTTGATGTATTGAAATTATTAGGTGGTGAAACATTCTCCTTGTTACTTGTGTCCTGTGGCCATACTCTCTTCTTGTCCCACTTTCCTTTGTTCTTTGCATTAGCTCTCAGTTTGGATTAGTCTCAATTCTGCGCTTTGATTATTCATAGCAATGCTTCAGTTTTCAGATGGCCTCCTCCAATGATCTAGGCTCATCGAACTCAATCTTATCTTTGAATGCAATTGGTAACCTACTAACAAAACTCTGAATCTTAGCCTTCTCTTGCTTGAGGTGAGGCACATACTCAGCAACTCCAAGATTCTGCTAGTGTACTCACCATTTGTCTTGGATCCCATCTTTAGCTCATAGAATTCTTTCACCCTATCATCAAAGTATCTTTCCGACAGATACTTCTTCTTGAATAGCCGCTCAAACTCACTCCAAGTCAAATGTTCCTAATTTATAGCTCTGACATTCTTCACATCTTCCCACCAAATATCTACTTTTCCTTTAAGACTGGATATAGCCACTCTGGCTTTCATGTTCTATGAATATTCATGCAATTTGAAGAAATTCTTCATGCCTAGCAACCATGCCTCTACATCTTGTGATTTCTTTACCTCTCCATAAAAAGTAGGTGACTTTGATTTCTTAAACTCATATGGAAAATACCCCTTATCACTCCTCCTGTAAGTATGATACTGATGGAAATAATAGTGCTTATCTGAATTAGAACTAGAATCATATATGTGTCTATCCCCTCTCCTATCCGGAGTGTCCAACATTCTTCCATCTCTGATTGTGTCATATCTATCTCATTTGTGACCACCATGCGAACTACTGCCATATGCCCCATTAGTTATATCCTCCTACTCATGGCTGATCTGAAGCAATCCCTATCGATGAAAATATGAAAAGCTCTGAAGTATGACTGCATTTACCTCTGCTAACTTTTCTTGTGCCTCTATGATTCTGTCATTATCTGCTTTACAACTCCTTATTTCTTCCTTTAAACTTCCCAGTGTGACTGTCAAGTCAGAAGAGTTCCCAACACCATACTTCTCCTCTGATTCATAGGGAGAGTCTTTGTAGTCAACCATCTTGCTAGCCATTTGATATTTCTTCATGCAAGGTATATCATATCAGCTAAACCAAATCACAATAAACTAATGTACCTTAGTATAGCTTGGGGAGGATACCTTGTTTGCAAGATCAACAAATCAATGTCTTACATGTATAACATAATCATGACAACATATAGAAATATAAAACATAAGCATATGACCATGCAACTTTCATTTTAGGTAGGGTCCAGTCATCAATGCATGACCTCAACAACAACACACCATGACCTCATCCATGACAACCACCACTACATTAGTGTACACTTGACCACACGCGAACACGAACATGCATAAGCAATGCATATTCATCCACACATATGCATAAACATGTATGATCAAGCATGAATGAACAATACTTGAAATCAAACCTGGAAGAATGGAACATGTAACCAAGCACATAATAATGTAACCAATTAAGCAAGAATGTAACCAAGAATACACCCACGATGATGTATTCCTGAACAAAACATCAAGTTTCACCTGACGACATCACTACAACCATGAACAACATCATGCAAATGAAACAAGCACATGGAATGAAAGGGTGTGAGACACACATGCAACTGACATGCATGCATGACCAACACATAGCCCATCTAGTCTGAGGGGTGAACCATGCACTGATACCACTCTATAACACCCTCCTCCCACATCTACCCAAGAAACTGGCCAGCCAGGGTAAACATGTGACAAGAGGCCACTAAGATATGATTCGACCTCCCAATTCATGTTAAGGAAGTGGAACAAATGGAAACAAATCATACATACATTAAGCATCAGCTACATGATCCTCAGGAACTAATCCAATACTTTATACATCTTGCCTTGGGGTCCCATTGTTATTTTGGACAGCATAAGCCTTAATCGTTCCCATGCTATAAGCATGAGGGTGACCAAAAACATAAAGTCTCTCTCATAGGCTTTCCTGCCAGCGACCTAAGACCAAAACTGTCAGCGCTATATTGGTGACTCTGAGATTTGAGCCATTTTTTCAAGCCTAGAGCCCATGTCACTACCCAAAATTGAACCATCTCTTCAAATCAGTAAATAACATGGAAATGACAGTACTAAAGAAAATACTTGTTTAAGACCTTGGCTGGAACCCTACCAGCCATGACAAGCATTTTGTCAAACATGTCACAAATATGTAATCTACAAGTGTAAGTAAAAACACTGAGCATAGGTGTCACATACTTAGCAGAAAATTGCTAAGAACCATTGATGCCTTAATACATCAACTACCATTTCATCCATTAGGTCATAGATACATTGATCATTCAATTACAAGTAAAAGCATGATGAAAGCCATACATGAATGCTGACATAAAACACATACATAACCAACATAATAACATAAGAAATACTCATGAAGGTACAACCATATAGACCACATATAATCCATCAAAATGCTCATAGAATGGCTGAGCCAAATCTCTCTTCATCTATTCACCTCCATGCCATATTCCAAGCATGAATGTGTGATCTCATAAAATACACCAATAAAAACTCATGTAGGGTTTCCAGAGGAAATCCAACTCAACCCATCAAACAGTGACTCCACCACCTGGTCGGACATCACCAAAACCATTATCAAATTGGTCTCCATCCAATCCTTCTAGGGCTTTTAGAGTGTTTGTTCCAACCAAGGCTTCCAGGATTACTAATTCAACCCACAGCTTATACAGGGCTTCCAAAGCATTTGTCCAACCGAGGCTTCTAGGACTAGTAACTCAAACCACCAATCTGTCCAACCAAGGCTTCCAGGACTAGTAAGTCAACCCAAGTTGTTACAAGGCTTCCACAACGTTTGTTCAACCAAGGCTTCCAGGAACTAATAACTCAACCCAAACTAAGGAAATATGAGAACCAACAAAAACAAAACAATTAAAATAAGCCCACAATCACCATGGCTATCTAGGAAATGGTAAGGCTAGGCAATCCATTGTCAATCTTGACCATCCTCCATGCCAATGACAGATCACAAACAAAAATTCACATGCATATGCCATGCATGCCAAAACTAGTGAAGGAAACATACATGCAACTCAATACTTGCAAGCAAATATTTTGTAGATGCTAATCCCGATGCCCTCTTGTGCTTTCCTTCTCTTCCTTTGCCTTGTTTTTTCCAAAAATCCATGTATGCCACACCCTACAAGAGTGCTTCAAGAAAACTATAAGTCTCCAAGAGTATGAGAGAGAGAGAGAGAATAATGAGAGATCTCCAAAACTAAAGTGACAAAAGGTTACCAACCAATCCTCATAAATCCTTTTTATGAATGAGGCCTCTATTTTCTTCATTTTCCATTATTTTCCTTCATTTTCCTCCTCACATGCAACCTGTGACCTTTCATCTCCTTTTTCTCCTAATTTCCATTATTTTATAAATAATTGTGCCAAAAATGCCATTTTGCCTTTCCAAAGCCTTAGCCATTTCCTTTGCCAAGTTCCTTAGCCATAAACAATCACAATTGATCCCCATCACTAGGATTCTTTCGTACATTCAGCTTGGAATAAGTTTCCCATCATTTGTGGTTATTATTTTGCCACTATTTACTTTTATTACATGGAATTTCACAAGGGATGTTACACTCCTAGCAACAACAAGCTAATCTCTTTAGTCGGTAAGATCTTGTGGACATATTTATTTTTACAAATAGACATAACTACACATTTGTAGCACACTTTTGGTGACCATCTTTGAACATCATTTGGAGGAAATGGAAAGGGAAACATGATTGGCCTAATCCCCCAAATTACGAGCAATGGGAGATTCTGGAAAAAGAGCTTCAATCTAGAAATATTGCAAAAATTGAAGGTTTGGATATCTTACGATGGGGCTACACAACTAAAGGAATGTTTACTATCAAGCAATCCTATAAACTTGCTATGAAGGAGCCTCAATATTTCTTTAACCCTATATAGAGGAAGATATGGATAGGACATTTTTGGCCGAAGGTGACATACTTCCTATGGTTGGTGTGTTGTCAAAGAATTATCACATGGTATAAAGTCCAAAAAGGAGGAGTCCAAGGACCCTCCCTTTGTAGTATCTATGAATCTCATAATTAAGATATGGAACATCTTTTGAACCTTTGTCCCTTCGCAAACCAACTATGGAGAAACATTGATCATATTTTTGGGCACTTGGATCAGGATAATACTAGCATCATAACCTCTATTGAAATGTGGAAGAATGCCATCTTCTCAAGTCCTGTCTTGAGTAGGGCTTGGAGAATTGTTGTAGGATTCCTCCTATGGGCATTCTGGAAAGATCAAAATAGAAGATATTCAAAGAGTAGAGACTCTCTTAGGCATAAATTTGGACAAGAGTCATCCAAAATATAAGAGAAACCATATTAGCTAAGAAGTGGCATCCATATGATTGATAGGTTACTCCCCATGAAGCAAGGATCCTCTCTACTTTGAATCTATCTCTGCAAATGATTGTCCCATCCTCCTGGAAGCTCTTGGTTTACCCCAAGTCCTCTCCTTGTTTTTCAGCCCCTCCTGTTGGTTTTTTTTTCAATATGTTTCTTGTGAGGAATGAGAATCGATGTCTGGTAAATTGGAAAGTTTATGTTATTTTATATTTTGTAATGTCTACTATTTCTATGTCGGTATCCTCCTTCTTTGGAATTATTCTATCTCGAATGGGAATGTATTGTCAATCTATGCTTTGGAATCTTCTGGTGAATGGTTGTATGTTAGTCACTGTTGGTTATATCTTTGAATTATTGGTCTTGATCATGGGAAAGAGTTTAAATTCCCTTCATTTGAGTTAGGGCGCCTATGATGTGGACCTCACTGTAATTGGGCCTGGGGAGCTTGTCTGTGGATCCTTTTCCCTTCAGCAACAGGCTAACCTTGGTATATCTTTGTATATCATCTCAATTGGGCATGGGGTGCTGATACACAGTCATGTGCATCAATGATGTTCATTCCATTCGACCCTTAGTTTCTATGAAAGGCTTGAGCCTAACAAAGTTTGGCTCTTTCTTTCATGTCCTGTTATTGTGTTAGGTCCTCAGAACTTTTGTAAACACCTTGATTGCGAGAAGATAGTTTGCTTCTAGATTTTGGTTCGTTTTGTTTGGTTGACATCTTACGAGTCCGTTGTTTGGTTGATAACTCAAATGGCTCACCCATCCTTGAAGCTAGCTCTTCTTGAAGTGGGGGCCAAGGACACAACCAACAGTCAGGGAAACGAGGAGGCAAGGGTTCATCCTCAGCTAGGCAGCCGAGTAGAAGTGGGTGTAAAACTAATGCTCAAATAATTAGTGAGGTGGCCCAGGCTTATCATACAGGCACTCCAACCTAAGTTAAACGTTGATATCAACATGGGAAGTTGAATTGAATCAACGGGCAGAAGTTGAATTACATATTGAAGACTGGCGTGACTTGGCTCCCGACCTGAGACATACCTGAGATCGCACCACACAATATAAAAAAATTGACCATCTCTACTGGCTGATGAAAACTATTGTGGCTAGAGCTATTGTGACCTCTCCAACAGGCTCTGTCAAATCTGATCTAGGTTTTCAGGAAATTTAGAAAGAATTCCAACTTATCCAATTCCAAATTAAACTGTAGAATGTGCGTCTTGGCCGCATCAAGCAACACATTCAGTTTCTTCCTCAATCCAAATTACCAGGTTCTAGTGCAAAAGACCCAATAGTCCTCGGATGAGTAGTAGTTCGCTTGGATATGGAAGTACCTATTTTTGTTTAATTTTCTTGGATGTATATGCCGACTAGTAATCTGTACAACTATTTAGGTAGTAGATGGTTTCTAGATATTCAGTCCTATAAGGTTCTGTTAGACAGGCTTAAACTATTTCATTTTTTGACGGCATATAATGCAGTTCGGTTGCCAACATACCTGGTTTCCCAATGGGTAGGTTGATACCATTTAATATATTTTTATGGTTGTAACCTATTTTGATGAAAACGAATGAAAAAAAAGGTCCTACCCCTCGACCCCCACCTCTTCCACCCCTACACACACTTCAAAATTGTTTATCAATTTTCATAATGATTTAAGTAATCAAAATTATTTATTTTAAATAATATAAAATAAAATTATTAAATAAATTAAGATGTTTCCTTATTTTCAATCATATAAGTAATTGAAATTAAATAGTTAACAATCATCTTTATATTCTTGGAGTTCAGCCTCTCTATATTGAAACTTTTTTTTTATAAATATTGTATATTATAATTTCAAACCATTTAATCCTAATTAAATCCTGAGATTAAAATAAAAAAATTTAAATTTTAGTAAAAAATTAAATAAATAAAACCATACCAATAAATAAAACAATTATATGATGATATAACTTTTATTATTAAAATTATTAATTAATGAATTATAAAATAAATCACTTTTTTAATTACTTTTTTTAAATGATACAATGAAATAATATTTACATATTAATGATATATTGAATAATGATAAAATGAAATAGAATGTTTTCTCATTGTGAAACCAAATGTTCCCATAAATGACTATGTTATAAAGGAATTATGTAACATAAAGTGGTAGCACATCAAAGGGATCTATTACCCCAAAGGTATCATCATCATGAAGTGCAAAGCAAAGATTCCACCTATTTTGGAGATCTAACCATTTCTTTTTAATAGATTCATATAACTATAACTATAACCAAAATGTCAATTTGTGCACAAGAGTAAATACTAAATGAAGTTTATAAATAATTTTGCTTATTACTTAAATTTAATAAAAATATGGATTTTTTTTATGCTTAAAAAAGTATATATATATTTTTTAATTAATAATATTAAATTAAAGAGGTTTAACTTTAATATTGAATTTTGTAACATTCGCGCAAATAACGCCGAGGAAGTGGCACTTCCTGACTCTTCATTTTCAAAATCAAATGATGCACCTAATCAAATAAATCGTTGACCAAATAATATGCACCACTAAAGTGATAATATTAGAATAAAAAAATACAATTTGAACCTATTATTTTATATTTTATAATTAATCATTATATTTTAGTAAAATAATATTATTTATAATTTAATTATTTAAAAAATTACCATCTAAATTAATATATTTATGATTTTAAAAATGTTAAACTTTTTTCATGTCACATGTTTCTTAATTTTGTTAACATATTTCCAAAAAATACAAATTATTTTCTTCTCCTAGTCTTTAGAAATATAGTTATAAAAATATTATACAGTTTACACTTTCTAAAAATATTATACATTTTACACCTACATATTAGAGAAATTTTATATTTCACTATAAAATGTTTATATTTTTTGCCGTGGAAAAAAGATAATTCCTTGTTTTCGGTGGTACTCCACGAATCTTTATGAAAGGGTTTTTAATGAGTTATGGTTTTAAAACTTTTACACAAACACATGATTCATAAGTTAGTCTATGAATTTTATGTTTATTAATGTGTGGATTATTTTAATATCATTGATAATATAAAAGGGTTTTAAAAGAGTTATGGTCTTAAATTTAAATAAATGTTTACACAAACACAGGATTGATAAGCTAGTTTATGAATTTTATGTTTATTAATATGTGAATTATTTTAATATTATTGATAATTTCGGTATCATATTTTGTAAATCTCTTTATATAATAGGGTTAAACGTAAAAGTTTGGTAACTTTTTATTAATATAAATAAGACTAAATTTTTTACAAATTTTATAATTTTTTTGGTCTACCATTATTAATCCAACCAAAAAAACCTTTATTGAAAGTACAATTTTGTATTGTTGAAATAATTATTTTTAATATATAAATAAAATTTCTTTGAATATTAACACTCTGAATATTTTACTAAAAAGTTGAATTTTATAATGATAAATTAGTATCAATGGAATTCAATCAGTTCCAAAATAATTATTATGAAATTACAATTCAAAACATTTTAATAAAAACATTTAAGAAGATAAGTACAAAATATTAAAAGTGTGACCAAATTTTAATATATTTAAAATACTTCTCTACTTTTTCTGTCTAAATATATAAAAATTATATTTAAAAGAGTTGACATCCAAAATTCCAATAAGAAACATTGAATAATAATACATAGCAAATAAAAAAGAAAAAGAAAAGAAAAATAATTTCAAATTGTGTTAAATTATTATATATTTTAAAAATAATTATTTATTAATTAAGTATACTATATCGGAAAGTTATAAACATTATAATAAATAATAATAATAAAATATATAACATTTAATATTTCTCTTAGTATTATTTGTATTTTCAATTTTAATGTTATAATTTAAAATTTGCATAGGATGGAGAATGATTATAGGAAAATGCCATCAAATGTTTTCTCATTATAATTTAAAATAGCATCCTTCCAGACTTGATGCTTGATGGCTTCCTCAAAAGATCCAGGTTCAGATTGTACAATAGTACTTATGGCAGCTAGATACCCTTGGTATCTACACGGCTCCTTGCTTTCTCGGAATGTCCCCCTTGGGGCAGCATGACCCTCAGCATCTTCGAGGGTGTCCCTGAGCCATGATGGCCTCTTTCCTAGAGAAGGGGAAGGATCAATAGGGTCCATTGGCCCTTTAACATCAGGCATAGTCTCATCCTAGGGTTCTTCCAGATTTCCAGGTCTTTCTTCATGATTTTCTTCAGATCTAGGAAGATCTACTACTTTCTTCAGGGAAGCATCTTCGTCAAAAGTGACA
>APFE030608106.1:122680-160936 GCA_000404065.3 Pinus taeda | reverse complement strand
GCCCCTATTGTCCCCATATTTTTATTACTGTGCCCATAGAATCCCTCTATTGTTATTTTTGTGGCTTTATATTATTATTGTTAGGTCGAATGGGTTATATTGTGACTCCTTAGACTCCTATATATAGAAAGGAGGTTTTTTCATTTGAACCATCGAAGAATTGTTCATTTATGTAATGTAAAGGAGGTTGCCCCCTCGAAGAGGCTGGATTCTAAGGCGTTGATCTACCTTTTCTATCTTTTTCTTGAGCTGGTTTCATAACATATCATGAAAGCCATAAACTTATTAATATGCCTATAATCCTTCATCTTTATATTCTTAAAACTCATGCTAAGAGTCTACAACTTTGTTGTTTTTACTTACTTTATTCCTTCATATCAAATATCTCTAGTTTTCCTAGCTTGATTGGTATAATTTTCTATTACAACTTTTTGAAAGATTATATCTTATAATTATTGCTAAATATGCAATAGCACTTTTGAATCCTTCTTTCTATTTTCATTTAACTAACCTCTTTGAGCATTTGTCATACAACAGAGGTTACATATTGTCGTTCTATGAACTCATTTACATCTACATCACAACAATCATGAGAACAAAGAAAGTTTTTCATCTTGATTTTCCAAGCTTCATATTTTTGACCTATGAAAATTGGTCAATCATGCTATCCAAAACTAGGATTAGATTCCATTAATTTGATTGTTTATCATATACACCTTTATCAACATTAACTACTAAATTCATATTATGGAATTTAAGCCACAACTGCTACTATTTACGATTTGTGTCAAAGTTTTTGTAAATATAAAGTATATATTTTCAAAACTATAAATCCCTAAATAGAGAGCTCATAAATTTATTATAATTGTATTCTGAAATTGTGTTGGTCAAATATTTTAAAGCATCTATCACAATTAAATTAATTAGGCCAAAAGAGGGTTTCAAAACAAAAAAAATGTAATATCAAAATCAACTTTAAAATAACTGAAATAATTCACAAGGTAAATATTTCTGTTGGGAAATGAAGAAAAATACTTTAGGAGATATATTCTTATTGGTTTACTCAAATGTCAAGTGAATGCAGTTACAATATACCAAACAAAATTATATATCAATTGAGTATTGATTGCATAATTTTGAGTTTATCCACATTGAGAAAAAAAAAATACATGAAAATATTTGGTTCTTTTGAGAACCATGTTTTCTTAATCTATTTTCAATTTTTATTGGTATGGGCTATTGAAAATTATGTATATTAAGTATATATTACATGCAAAATTTTTTTTTTCATCCTCAACTTATCACTTTTCATATATGGCAACCTATAATGATAGTCAAAATACAATTAAAAATAAAAAATTATTTATTTTATTTAAAAATTAATCTATTCTTTAGTATTTTAGTATTTACTAGAAGGGCCACATTATACCTCGAATTTCCTAATGCAAACAGAGGGGAAATTCTTCATTGCGACAGATTTATACAAGTAACATAATATTCTTCTCTCAAATTGAACTATAATGCTGTATCATAGGCTAAAATATGGAATTGATTCACTTATTGTCGGTCATCATCTATGATTGATGACTTGTAGAGGACCACTTATGCTCCCTTGACAATCAAAAAAGTGATGAATAAAAAACACCATGAGGATCCAATACCTCCTTCCAATGTGGAAGTTAATTTTTACAAAACTTCACAATTTCACAAATCAATTTTCCCTATCTAAATTCTCTTGTAGCTCTTCTCTCAGCTGATAGGCTTACCTGTGTATAACTTGTTGTTTGGAAATCGGGATGAGCATCAATACAAAGAAATAAATAACTAATAGCATTTATCACCACTTAAACTTAACCTTAATGTTTCTTTTGTATTTCTCATGGGTACCTTATTATATTCTCCTATCAACACCACATTATGCATAAACCCTTCACTTGAATAATGAAGGATAGCTCCAATGTTGCCTTGATTCCAATTTTATCAAAGGAAGCCAGGAAAATACTCATGTAAAATAGCTAATAAAAAATAATCATTAAATGTTGAACTATTGATCTATTCCACACACGTTTGATTACTTAAGTAAATAATATTAAATATAGTGAAGAAAATTTCTCAAAAAAATCTACGCACTAAGAACTATCTATATTTAACTACCAAGAATTATCTAGGTGCAACATCTACTTCAAAACTTCACTTGATAATTGAAACATTGGGATGGAAAAATAAAAAATAACTCAACTAAACCAACTAAGTAGGTCAACGGTGATCATCAAGGAAATGCACTCCCATGTCAAAATGCTACAAATTCTATGGAAGCACTTGAAAAGTATATTTCAAATAAACATAACTTTATGTTTAGAATTCAAATTTTTATCATGGGAAACTCTTAACAAATAGAGGAAAATAGTAATGGTTTAATATGATTGAAGAAAATGAAGATGTGACAATCTCATCCCCATAAATTAACTTTAAATATTGAGACACTTCCCCTAACCCAACATATACCATATTTTGACAATAAATGGACATTGGTAAAAAAAAATCAATGGAGCCCTCACTTATATTATTATGTATATTATCAAAAGCACATACATGACAATTCACTCTTCGTTAATTTTTTCACATAATTGACCCACTATTGAGATGCCTTCTAGTCCATCTAAACTTTATATCTTGAGTTTCCTTCCTTCATGGTCTAAATTTTATTCTTAATTAGTTAATCTTGCAACCCTTGTGTTCGTTCACCACCTAAAACATTAAAATGCAATATCCTCTTTCATTAGTTGGGCATTGGAGAAGGAGAATTCAGCACTATTTCATGGCTTTGGTGATGTATCATCAATGATGGACAATTATTAATGAAGAAACCACTCTCGCGAATATTACACATAAATATTTAATGAACAATGCAACATGGTAGAAATTTTTGGACATGAATTCCATGAACTATATGCTATAGGTCCCCTGACATTCAATATAATTTATATAGTATTTTATTTTTAGTTTTAGAGATTTTAAAATTTCTACTTAAATTGAAATAATAATAATATTTTTTTTTTTAATAAATGGATTGATTTTTCTTAATACAAGTTCTTGCATGTATTAATAAACATATTAATATAATGTTCAAAGAAGTAATCTCCATGTCTCATATTTGTCTGTTAAGTGTCATATTAAGTTTGTCTGTTAAGTGTCATATTAAGTTTGAATTTAGTTTATTAAGTTTGAATTTAGTTTAGTATGAGTTAATTCTTACTTGAGTTATTTTTTATTATTTTTCGCTTGTCTCCTATGTAAGATATTTAGTTGTTAGTCAATGATGAGAACAGCTAGCTCGCTTCATTTCCATTTTGAGTTTATTTTTATTTATTTTTTCCACCTTTGCAATCTTTCTCATGGTATCAGAGCGCAACGCTGCATAAAATTCCTTTAGAGACATTTGAAAGTGTAAAGAACGCAAAGCTGCATAAAATTCCTTTAGAGAAACATTTGAAAGTGTAAAGAACAAGTGTTTGACCATCAGAATGAAAAAGCTAGATGATATCAAGGCAGTGAAGGCCAAGAAGGCGAAATCCATCCGTCAAACCCAGGGCGAGAAGAAAAATCACTGTGCTTTGAGCGAAAATATAAAGTCGTAAATATTTTTTTTAATTCATGAGCGATGATAATAACACACCACAAAAGTTTTGTAGTCATGTTATAATGCATCAAACTTCAACACACATACGTTTTTGGGAAAGGTGTGTTAGTACGTTGAATCAAATGCAATAATGAAAGGGGATGAAAACAAAGATTGGAAAGTTATTTTTTATTGAATATTTTTTCAACACAAAAAAGAGCATGAATCCTTGTCATGATATATTCCTATAGCATGTGCAAATGTGTGATTTAAAGGGTTTTATTCAAGTGTTTTTTTTTTAAATAGGAGATTGTCATAAAAGGAAAAGAGGTGTTACTTCGTTAAAAGATTTTTTTATTTAAAAAAATAAATAGTATTTTATTGAAGAACTTTTAAAAAGGAGTTTGTGACAAAACGGTATGCATCCACATTAGAAAAATTATGTTCTCTAGCACTATGTCATATATACTGATTTTGCTTGGAAAAGATTTATGAATTCTAGTCCTTATGGTTAAACATTTTTTTTGCAATCCCAAGATTCTTGGGATGAATTACACCATGCCTATGAAAATTAAACTCAAGGATCTTTAGCATCCATGACCAATAACTAGAGAAACATAGCTACCAAACTAAGAAAGAAAGAGCAACGAGAAAAATATTGTAACCAAAATTCTATTGAAGATTCTATCTTTGACAAAATATTTATTGCATCAACAAGAAAAGAGGCTTAGGATATTCTCAAAGTTTCATATGAGGGTAATGATACAAAAGAGATGTTAAATTGCAAATATTGAGGAATTAGTTTGAAACCCTAAAGATGGCTAACAAAGGGAATGTTGATCAGGTCATGACTAGAGTCATGGGCATCATCAATCAAATTGAACTTGATGGGCCTTCAAATTAGACACAAATTAAGGCCCGTCTAATCTTTTCTATGCACATAAAGGCTATATTAAATCTCTCCTTCTACACTTAAAAATGTTTTTAGTTTTAATATATTCTTAGGAAGGTATAGAGATAATTTCATATTATGTGCCTAATATTATTTATTTTTGTATAATATTATGAGAATACTCGGCACCTTATGAAGATTTGGAGGTGGAGATAATCTAGGGACTTGCTCCCTACTACATGAGGAAAAATATTGGATAATAAATGAACAATATATTATGAAATTATTGCACAAATTATCGAGCTCTAGTGATTGAGAAAATCTAGGAATGTGTTCCCTGTCATTTAATGCAAATTCCTAGTGTTGGGAACTATATCCACTTTTTGAAGGATTTGGGAGGGGAAAGATGATTTCTTAGTCTTTTTGTGGAGAAAACGTGATATTTAGTAGCTCCACTTTCATTTCTAGTAGGAATGTACATCAATTGATTCAAATAATGAATTTTGGTGCCATTTTTGGCTTCAAAAGCTTGGATTCCTTCATAGGACTATGATTTTCCTTGGGTTTGGCCATCCAAACAGCCTCATATCCCTCTTGTACAATTTCTTTATTTCCTTTGAATGACATTTTCACTTGCAACTCTCATTTATGCATTCATTATTCATGCTTCTTTTGTTGTAGGTCATATTGGTTAAATCATTGAAGTGGGTGTTTTTGCAGGTTATTTACAGAACCAAAATAATGATGCATCCTTAGAATAAATTTTAAATTTCATATTCATCATTGATCTACTTAGATTTGTTTACTAGTTGAGAAATCTAGAATTTCTAGAAGCCCCTTGTAGCAAAATAGTAGTAATTTCATGTTATTTTTTTGAATGTTTTAATCAGATTAATTTGAGTTGAATACACTTGTATTGATTCATAAAAACATTAAAATTAATACAAAAAATTACCCCATATCATTGTCACTTTATTTGGTTAGGCGTTTGGTAGGTTAACTAGCTCACTAGTTCTCGAATTTCTTGTTTTTAGAGTGCTAATTTTTTGTTATTTTTTAGCATATGTTAACAATTGTATTTTGGAATGATTCCACTTGGAATGGAGTCGTAGTACATCCCACTTAATAAAAAAAAAAAATTTATCATCTCATTTTCTTTTTATTTACTTGGTAATTTGGTAGGTTATCTCACTCTTGTACAAAAACATGGCCTCCTATAGCACTGATGTAGCATGTGTAAACTTGACCATATTTTCTCCAAAAACTTGGCTTTCTTATCTTAGGCTTGAATCATGACCCCGAGACTCTGAACCCAGGATTGAGTATGACCAAAATACATCTTTAGCCTTGCCTCTTCTCCACTGAAATTCACCTTTTTAGTTTTGACTAATAGATAGATTCATGGCTTGAAGAGCATAATGGTGATTTTCATGCCTACTTTTTGAAGCACCTTGTGAACTCTATCGACAAAATATATCTTGATTCAGTGACTGAAGAACGATTTCATTTTTTTCATACATATTAAGCTATGGTTTCCATTTGCAACATTGTTATTTCTATTACATAGACTATGCTTCCTTTTGATGTAATATTTACACTTTGCAGATAGGTTAATGTTTACATTTTTACAAATAAGTTTAACATTTGCATTCGTGAAAAGTAGAAAAACCTTTCATTTCTACAAATTAACTAGGATTTCCTCTCTACAGAAGTAATTAGGCTTCCTTCCTACAAAAAGAGTAACAATTCCATTTTTCTAGTTTATTTAGGATTGGATTTTATGGCATTCACTTCATTGCATGAAATCAACGAAAGTAGGACACATTACATGTTGCACATATAGTGTCGACACCTCTTAAGTTTGTATGAACCTTGAGTTAATAATTTAAGTTGATAATCTCGGAAGTTGCAAAATTCTTGTATAAATATTGGGCTCATCACTTTTTGTACCATTGTCGGGGAGTATGCATTGGTTTCTTCCCTAGTTGATTCATTTCTTTTATTTTCGGCAAAAAAAAATAAAAAATTACACTATGTATATTTCATTTCAAAAAATAAAAATTGCATTAGATTATTATTCAACTTTTATTACAAAAAAAAAACAAAAAAATCTCCAACACGAAAACCTCCTCATTTGGTCACATGGTACAGTAAGAACCACATCACCATCCACTTTTGTAGGTATAATAGGAGGAAGTGACAGATAAAGTAGGAGAAATGGATGGAGATGACGGAAATGAGGATGATCCTCCTATATTTCCCATTCAAGATACTAACAATAGCATTCATATGAAGAACATCCCCCCATATTTCCTTCCCAACTTCCATGGTATGAGGTTAGAGGACTCAGAAACCTTTCTCTTTGAATTTGAAATCCTTTGTAGATCTTATTGTTACTTACTAAACATTGAAAAGTTGAGATTGTTTCGAGTAACATTGAAGGATATAGCTCTTAAATCGTTCATGTAATTTAGGGACTAATTCAATATGATTATGGAATGATATGCAAAAGATATTTCTAGAAAAATTCAAAGATCATGATATTGAAGAAGAAATATTTAGAATGACTCAAAAATAAGATCACATCATTGAGGATCTGATACATATATTTATGTATGATGTCAAGAGGGAAAAATTATTCACTTAGGATTTGACATAGTAAAATCCCTCTTACTTAGAACAATTAGGGATGAGTGGAGTAATCTCATTGTTCTCGTTAGTAGAGGTAATATAGACAAATTATAATTTGGAGAAATTTGTGAAACATGCAAGTGCATATCAAGCAGAAGGGCAAGGGTAATTAAATCAACATTGAGATCTTTAAGTCAACATGAACTGTCAAATTTGCTTAATAATTTTAAAACAACAATTCTTAGAAATCTAAATTGAACAAGTAGAAACGTTAAGAATGCAAAATAATCAAAAGGAGAATGTTGATATTTGTGTTATCCATGTATAATCACACACTACTAAATATTTCTCATCGTTACCAGGGTTGAAGGAAGTTTACCAAGAGGACAATGGAGCAAGTCAATCATCAAAGAAACTATGTTGTGTAGCTCCAAGAAGACCATGGCAACTTAGATAGCCTGATCTGATGCAAAAACCTAAGTCATGATTTAAAGGTTATGCACATCCATCTCAAAGTAATCGAAACACACTCTCTCCTTGCAAACCTTGGCCATCTAAACCTCAAAACAAATCTTGGCAACAAGGTTGGCTAGGAACCTATGTGAGCAATCCACAATATCCTCAATATTTTCCTGAATATTGTACATACCCAATGCCATGTTATCCCTACCATCCACCTCCTCAGAAAATACAACCCCAACCATATCCATCTCAAAGATCCACTCCCACTCAACTACTTGTACCATGATTTCCAAACCCAAACAATGAAGCACCTCATTCCACTTACAATGTCGGGGTACAACACTTGAAAATGTGTCCTCTTGATCTAAATGGTATTCATATTAGCTCATGAAGAGTATCTCAAAAGAGAGATTCTCTTGATGTCATTGAATGAAAACATTCAGAAAAAGAAGATTGAAATGAGGAAATTGGAGAATGGGCTACACTTGATGAAGAGCAGACATCAAAATTAGAGATTGAGAAATTTTCCTCACATTAACCTTCAGATCCTCCATGTGTTCAAAAGAACAATCAACAACTAGAGGAATATTATAATTTCATGGTAGAAGAGGACATAGAAACATATCCAAATGTGCAAGTTAACTAGGGCACCACAACTATATTGAAATATGGATCCAAACAATCATAAAGTTGCAACACACTCTTCTTCAATAATTCTCAATCTCATCTCAATCAAGGAAGTTGTCCTCTCATATTCAAGTACATGTCAAAGCATATATTTAGAGCCTATAAAAGATCTTATCTATCATCTTAACATGTACATGGCTCCATTGGAAGTATTCCTATACTTAAAAGAGATTTTGTTTTTTAGTAGAGTTGGATAGAGAAAAGAAATAAAAAATGGAAAAAGAAAAAATAAAAGAAAGTAATAAAATCTAGGGTGAAAACCTCTTTTGAGGTGTTTGATATTGGCTCATTGATTGAAAACCTCCATGAGGTGGTCAATGCGTTGTAAGAAATAGAAAAAAGAGAAAAAGATAAGTTATTAGGTGAAAACATCCTTTGAGGCGCCTAGGTAAACCTACTAGTTGAAAACCTCAATGAGGAAGATAGTAGGACTAAGAGAAAAAGGGGAAAAAAATGAAAAATGAAAAATTATTTTCTCCATGCATCTATATCTAACAAATGTAAGTTCTCTCCAACCTTTGTGAGCAACAAAAACACGTTAGCACCAAAAGGCAAAATGTTGATAAAAGAACCTAGTCAAAGAAACTCAAACTTGGGCTTTCTCCTCCTTTGCCTAGATGCTCCAACAGGACCAAGTCCATGCTAATCTATCACCGTCATCCATTTATAACATCCAACCATAATTCCAAATCATTTCCCATTCATTTCCCTTGCTTTCCTAAAGTGCTAAAGGAAGGTTTTATTTTGCTACATGGCTGTCAAAATACATAGGACAAATTTTCTTTCTACCATATCTCAAAAAACATGCATCCATTGGATGATATATTTTATGGCCAAAATGTTTTATGAGGAGGTGAATAAGGATGATTGAAACACGCTCAAAAAATTCTAGGTCAATCTAGTCAACCATTCGAGAGATATGCATAAAACAATTCTACTATATGAGTGTTCCAGAATTGCTACATGAGTGTTCCAAAATGACTACATGACATTGTTGAGCATGAGAAAGGAGGGAAGATTTGAATTTTTTTTATTTAGGGTCAAGATAAATATTCTATAGAATCCCTTCATATCCGTCCACTAGATCATCCTTCAATTTTTCTCCACTGTCAGCCTAAACATCCACAAAATCTAACCATCCACCTTTATTTGTACCCAATGCCATCACTAAAATGCTCTCCAAATACCACCATAAATTTTCCCATGAATTGTCAATATTTTTGAAGGTCATAATCAGAGAAAATTATGAACTTGAGGGTCTTATGTAGCTACTACAAGAACAAACACAGTCCTATAGCAACTTGAATAAACCCAACAAGATCAAATTTGTCCAAGAACATTGAAGACAATAATACTTTAGAAGGCTCATAAAATAGGTCTATGTAGCTACAGGGTTTCCTCTATGTTGTTGTAGGATCCTGCATCATGAGGAATTAACCATAGTAGGTTAGCTATAACAATAATACCTTAACAACCTGAAGCAGGGGAATTTCCATCAACAATAAAAAAAATTCAAGGCGAATAAACGGATTAATGAAGATTATAAATCAAAATTGACAAGGAATTTGTTCGTGGAATTATATGTGTTATAATTCCAACATTTAATTATCGAATCTAAGATCCTAAAACTTAGATATGCAAGCATAGGAAATGCATGATTAGAGTCTATTCTAGCTTATGCTAACAACTAACACTAGAAATAACTAATCACTAAGGATTATCACTTGTCACTTGATTATGGGACTTTAAGGCTTATCATGTTTTGAACCATAATATTTCATTAATGATGTTGATGTGGTTTTATATATGTAGCTTATTAGGTCTTGGGACTTTAACGGTTTTAATCCTATAGTGATGAAAACCCATTAAACATTGTTAAGCAACCAGCTCACAACAAAGAAGAAAAGATAGATCAACAACTTCAAAATCGAACTCTTCGAGGGGGAAACCTCCTTTACATTACAAAAATGAATAATTCTTGGATGACATAAATGACAAGGCCTCCTTTCTGTATATAAGACTCTTAGGGGTCACAATATAATTAGAGCTGACATAATGATAATAATGTAAAGGCACAAAAATAACAATAATGATCTTCTATGGGGCAGGATAATAACAATATGAGGACTACATGGGAACAAAAATATAATAAGGGGGCTGCATTAATAAAAATAAGGGGCTATGCCAGTAGTATAGGGACCTAGCATGCTCCTCTACTTCAAAAAGTGTTGTCCTCAATGCTTGAGTAGTTCTGGATGCTTCGGTATCAAATTATCATCCTCCCATGTGGAATCTTCAATGGGTAAGTTCTTCAACTTGATGAGATACTCTGAAATTGATCGATTTCGTTTCTATCTACTTCTTGCTTCCGTAACTGCCTTAGGTTCCAATATGATTTCTCCTTCCTCATCAAGCTCCGTCAATATTGTTTGAACTAGGAGCTTGTCACCTATAAACTTCTTTAATAATGAAACATGGAAAATTGGGTGCACTCGGGAACATCAGGAAGATCCAATTTTTATGACATGGTACCAATATTTTGCAGCACCTTGTAAGGACCATAGTACTTTTGTGATCATTTATCATCCTTCTTAGCTTTCTTGAGGGACATTTTTTTGTATGCTTATAGCCATAAAATTACCTTGTCACCTGCATCAAAATGTATTTCACTGCAATGTTGATTTTCATGTTGTTTCATTCCACAATGAGCCAAAGTGAGGTTATCCTTTCAGAGCTAGAGAACTTGTTGTTGATGATCAATGTGATATTCCACTACATGAACCTTAAAGAACGATTATCCAAGACTTTTTGGAGATCTAGAGAAATAGATGATTTCGATATTTGAACCTCTAGTGAACATATTAATCCCCAGTGTTCTTTCTTTAGAATATTCTCAATGCCATTAGGGATGATTATATTCCCTGTTTTTCCTCCGATACCCCTTAATTCAACCTCCTCTCCTTCCCAAAAAAATTTCAAGAAAATTTCTTGAAAATTAAAAGCTATCATACTCAAAGATTGTAGCCATTCGACTCCTAGTACAACATAACCACCACCCATTGGAATGGAAAGCATTGGACTATTCAATACATATTCTCCCATGGATAGTTTCATATTATGGCACTTTTCAGAGCAATTTATAGTTCCTCCATTTGCAACCATCACTTGGCACTTTGGTGCTGGATATAGGAAGCAATTCAATTCCTTGGCTATCTTACAATGAACAAAATTATGGGTACTACCTGAATCAATCATGACTATTAGCTTTTTCTTTTTGATTTGTCCTTCTATCTTGATATTTTTAGGAGTGATAATTCCCACCAATTCACTACAAGATAAGGTCGATATCATTTCTTCTTTCAATGGGGTTGGTTCCCAATGTATATCGTCTTCTTTTGACATTGTTATTCCTTTTCTTCCTCCTCTTCACAATCTATGTAAAATAATTTATTCTCAGCACACTTATGACCTTTAGTGTATTTTCTATCACAATTGTAACAAAGCCCTTTTGCTCATTTTTCTTCCAATTGTTCTGGTGTCAACCTTGTAGGTTGTTGAAGGGTAGTGGCAGAAACAATTCCATCTTTATAGTTGTGAGTGGTAGGCTTCCTTGTTTCCATAATTTTTCTTTCAATTTTTCTTGCCAACCTGAATGCATTCTCCAGTAAATCAGGTTCCCAAAGGCGAACCTCTTTTTGAATGTTATCCTTTAAAGTAACTATGAAGACAACAATCCTCTACTTCTCTGGAATATCATTTACCCTTATATTGAATTTTTGGAAGTCCTCAATGTGCTCCACCATTGAACCCTTTTATTTGATATTTATCAATTGGCTAAAGAAGGTTTTTTTCTTTGTATCCTCATATTGTGCTTTCAATTCCTCTATGAAAATTGATCAAGTGACAAGTGGTTTGCAAGAACAGAGCCCTCTATACCATACAAAAATATTTGGTCCTAAAAATAAATGTGAAATACGTACCTTTCGTAATAGTTTCACATCATGTAGATCAAAATGTTCCTCCATCTGCAGTATCCATGTTACAGGATCCTTGCCATCAAACATCCTCATATCTCTTTTTATTTCTTTTACGAGCTCGATCGTGAAATGACTGTAACTCTATAATTTTGGATCTCCAAGTTATGAAATTTTTTCTTGTGGTATACATCTAAATCCTCTTTCCAACCCCAAATGTATGATAAAAATTGGAGTTGTCAAGGAAGCGTTATGCCCAATCTCCCATGATGACTTGATTAGAGACTAGTTTTGTAGGGAAAACTTGTACAAAGTTCCACATGTCTGTTTTTTACCTTTGGTCCTAAAACATACACCCAACAAACCACAATCTATCCTCTATCATTCGCTCTTTACAAAATTTGAATTTTATCCTTAGAGAGAAGGTGATGACAATTTCCCCAAGATGACAATTTCCCCAAGATCACCTATTTGAGATCGAATTGGAGAGCCTCCAAAAATCCTAACTTCCTCAGATCATATCTCTAAATATATAGAAAAACAAGATTTGAAATTTGTACACAAGGTTCAACACGATTTCTTCTCAAATGGGTTCTAGCTGAAGCTTTTGACATTTCATCGAAAAAAACATCATAGAGATACTTCCACGATGACCTACTTGATATGGAATTCTGGAGCCTGCACAAACCCTAACTTCCTCATCTCATGTCTTTGAGAGTATAGCAAGAAAATATCTGAAATTCAGACATGAGGTTCATGAATAGTTTAGCTAAAATGAGTTTTAATTTTAGTTTCTGAGAGTTCATAAAAAAAAAATTGATAGTGAAAATTCCACGATGATTGGTTTCAAGCAACGAAACCATTGAATTCAAGGCTCTGATACCAAATGTTATGCAACTAGCTCTTAAAATAGAAAAAAATACAAACCAATGACTTCAAAATCAGCCTCTTCGAAATTATGAATAAGTACCGAATTAAGTACGGAAATTTTGTAAATTGAAATTATGAATATTAAAACATGTTAAGAAACTAAATTGAATTTGTTTGACTCTGTAAGCCTAAGAGAAATCAATTTGAATTTCATCATAATTCATTCTACTTAACATACCTAAAAATACAGAAATCAATCTAATAAAAATTAAAAAGAAACATCCAATAAATATGCAATCAAATGGAATTCACTTCTTAAACCTAAAGAGAAGTACTAAGCACTAAATTGAAAACATGAAAGTGAATACATTTAATTTTTATCTAACATAAATTCATTGCAAAATAAAACTAAATTGCTAGATGTAAGACTAATATACAAAACACATGTAGCATAACAACACTTACCCACACTTAGGGTCTGTTCCCAGGAGGTTAGTGCTACCAAGAAAATCTCAAATCAAGCTAAGAAGATGTATCACAATTCAAAAACCATCAATTCTTTATTCACATCAAAAATATATGTTATGAATCAGCTCTGTAAGTCTCCCCAAAAATTAGTTATTAATCTCTTCTATTACAATAATGAAAACCTATTTTCCTCTACCCTTTAATGATTTATTTATATATAAAATCCATTGAGGAAGGATAATATCCAATCCCCTAAACTCAGAAAATAAATTCACAAATTTAGAGAAAAATATCATAACTTTGATTTTTATGTAATTTTATACAAATTGGTATGAAATAACAAAGCACATATTCTTGACTATGATGTATATTTGGGATATGTTTCTCTGTAGCCTAATTTGTTATAGTTTCAAAAAAAAAATCTCTTCTAATTTCTTGATTCAATTCCATGGCCTCAGAAATTGCGCCCAAAGATGACTATCTCGATTTTATGGCAATCTAGGTTTTGCAAACATTTTATACAAAACTCCTTCAAAGAACCAGCTGAAACTTTTAAACCGTATTGAATTTGGGGCATGGCTTGATATATGAGTAAGCTGTCATATTTTGAATACATTTTCCATATTCTTGAGATTCGCCATCATACGCACGGAAATTGAGGTAGAAAATGGTAGTTTCAAAACTGTTACATATTCTTGGTTGTAACCTAAATCATGTGCTAGGATCCCATGTGTGAGATTGGTATATTCCAAGTCCTGTACCATCATATTAGGTCCATGTGGCATTTAATTTACCATGCTAGAGAAAATAAAAACATATTTTATAATTTCAAATTTTTCCCTCCATTCTTGCAAGTGCAGAATTAAGCATTGAACTATTGAATTGATACAGAGATAGAAATTTTCGTAGTGGAACATTCTCCTTGGAAACATGATCAGAATCTGGATTAGCGAGCAATATTAGCTCAAAAATTGAACTACTTGAAATCATGTGAAACCTTAATAACCGCATTTGTCTAGTCAAAATGATCCCAACACAACTCGTTTCGCTCAAAACAAATCTCGTATGAGGAAGTTAGAGCATGCCGACCATTTCAACAGACATGCAAAATTTTGAAAAAACGGTTGATTAGGCATCCATATAGCCCACTTAAAAAGGAGAATATTCCTTCGAATATTCCCTAGAATATTTCTTGGAATATTCCATAGAATATTCCTTAGAATATACCTGTACAGGTGGGTAAATCATATGTTGATAAGTGCCATCCTATTAATAGGAAAATGTGGTTGAGTTGGAAAAATGGGAAGGTGACACGTGGCAAGCCCAAAGACCACCACGTGTCCCTGCCACAAGCCAAATGGTAAAATGAGTGGTATATCGAAATTTTGTTAGAGGTGTAGAGGTTTAACCCATGACTTTCCCTCCACTAGTCATGCATCCAACCACTCTACCACACCATTGGTTCCCATAAGTTTACCACACAAATTTAAAGCTTAAAGGTTTTTGGGATGGCGGTTAGGGAATGCTAGCCCACAGGCCAACCCTCCCCATGTGAACGCGCCAACAGTTATGACCACATAGTTAACATAATGCAAACAGATCTCCGAACAACACCTCTGCGGTAGCATAGTTCCCATGTGAACAATTTCAATGGTTACGATTATGTATATACAACGGTCACCATAAACTGTGCCAACTAAACCACTAGCATAAACCATAGTAGTTACTACCCATGTAACCTCTCCACTGAAACCACCAGAGTTAACGGTTAGAAAAATCGTGGTTTGCGCTAATCATGTTTAATGGTTAATTAATCACAGTTAACAATAATTAAACTCACAGTTAAGGTTGGAGTAGTTTTGGCGGTTCAACAAAATCCAAAGATTCCTCCAAAAATAGGGGAGCTAACTCATGTTCCTCTAGTTTTAGTGGAAGATTTCAAGGGAAAAATTGTTTGAGCCATAAATGGAGCACTTTTCAACCAATTTTGGAAAATGAGTAGTCATTCCTAGATGATTTCGACATTTGGAGTTCATTGCTGTAGGTTGCAGAGGCATAGAGGAACTTCTGTGCATGATATTCCCATGTTTAAGTTTGAAGAAGACCATAGCCACCAGTGGAGGAGATCAAACACAGTTTAGCCAGAGTTCAATTAAGGAGCTTCAAGAATCATCTTGGGGGTTTTAGGATGCTTTGATACCAAATTGATCTGTAGTAGAATGTTAGTTCTTTTGTGCTAATTTCAACTTCATATTTATAAAAATGTGTTTTTTTATTACTTCATGTGCAGGGTACAGTTATGTTGTTTGTGATTCGAAATAAGTAAATTTATACCAAGTTTTATGTGAAATCACAAGCAGAATAACATGACATTAAAGTGCTAAACAACAGCAAGCAAATGAACAAAAAGCCATAAAGAAAAACACTTAACATAGTGTTTTGATCAAGGAGTTCACCCCTCCCGGGCTACATCTCCTTTGTCTATCTTCCATGATTTGGGCCTCTGTATTTGATCAAAATGGAAAAAAGTAGACTTTACAATGATCTACAGCTCTTAAAGCCTACTTCAATGGACTCGGAGCATCCTAAAACCCTTAAGGTAACTCTTCAAGCTTGTCAATTCAACTTTGTTTGAACTATGCTTGACCTCCTCCATTAGTGGCCCTAGGCTTCTTCAAAATTGAACATGGTAATATCATGCATAGAAGTTCCTCTCTGCCTTTGCAACCTACACCAATGAGTTCCAAATGTCGAAATCATCTAGGAATGACTATTCATTTTCAAAAATTGGTCGAAAAATGCTCTAGTTATGGCTCAAACAAATTTTCCTTAGAAATACTCCACTAAAACTAAGGTGTTCCAAGAGGGAATTTTATCACATGTTCATACCATCAAGATTGTGAAGTTTTTTTTCATGAGGAATAAAAATGTTTGATACCCACGTTTCAAGAAAATTCTCATAAACATGCAAAAAGTTGTTTAGATGAACAAGAGTATGTTGAAATGTCGAAGGTTATTAACACCATTGTTGGTATTCTGAAGAGAGCCACTACCTCGTCAAATTCACCTCCTCAAGAAGGAAACAAAGGTGAAAGTGCAAGGTATAAATCTACCTTTAATCAAGTTACTTTTTATTATGATAAACATGATAAATCTTCACATAAGAATTGGAGAGAATTTACATGTTCTTTTTTTGGTTTGAATGACCATAATGTTTCAAGATGTTGGAAGAAAATGAACACACATAGCAAACTTTCAAAGAAAAAGCGACAGAAAACAAGAGGTCCATTGGATAATGGAAACCATGTTTCAAACAAGATGGAATTGTTTTGAACTTAGTCCTATAAGCAAGGTCATATCATAGAAAAATGTTGGACTTTGAATCCAACAACTCATCCATGACATTTGAAGAAGGTGGAGAGATATTTTGGTAAAGATGGAAAAGATGATTCCATAATTGATGTGGGTCAAGATGATGTGCAACTGGAAGAACCACCATTGAAATGGTTTGGTAAGAGGTCGTTTGATTTCTTATCCAAATAAGGCTTGCATTTCTTTTGTTGATAGATGCAATGCTTTGCCTTTAAAATGCATTCCTTTGCCTTATGAATACATTACTCTTCTATTGAAAGTATGTTGCAGCTTGTATGATGCAAGATGTTGAAAGTGGAGTTTTGTTTGACTCACTTTAATCTACAAACAAGGTAATTTGTGGTTACAAGTTTGTATGTGAATGCATTTCTTTTGAAAGAATTCTTGATGTTGCATATTTTCGCCATGAAGTTGTATGAAAGTGGGGTATGTAACTCACATCATTTGTAGCAAATTGGGCATTCTTTATGTTTCATAATTTCGCCAAGAAGTTGTGTGAAAGTAGAGTATGTTACTCACCTCGTGCAACAAATTTATCAATTCAGCTCTTATGTACCCATACATGTTTTTGTGCTTATTGTACTTGTGAGAGAGTTCAAGAATTGTACACATACATGAGAGTTTGTGTGTGTGTCTGAACAATGAAATTAGCAACATGTATGCATGATTGACTTGTAGTGGTCATTTTCTTTATTAACATGTATGATTGACAACTTGAGAATTTTCATTGTGTTTGGATACATGGATGAGTGTCGACTTGTGTCGATTGTTGTCACATGTATGTCATATCGACTTGGAAGAGTTGATTTTATCTCCAAGGATGAAAGGGAGATGTTGATGTATTATTGCATGATATGTGAAATTCTTGTTGTTTATGCAATGAACCGTCAAGTTTCTATACATGCTTATGTTTGGCTTTTAAGTCAAGTTAGTTGCTTGAAGATGATATTTTGTCGACTTATGTTTAGTCGCAGTGTTTTGTCGACATTGTGTCAGTTGATGAATTGTACACCAAGATGCAAGAGTACATGGTGATGTTACATAATGTGACAATTGTTGCCTTGAAGTTGAAAAACAAGAGGTCATCGATTTGCATTTCTTGCATAATTTGTTTTTCCATTTAATCGTTGTACTTGTGACAAGATGTATCCAGATTGGGAAGGTTCATTCTTGAGAAATATGCTCATTCTTAACATTCAATCTCAAATCATGACATAAGCGGCATGTTAATGCTCGAGGATGATAGAGATAAGAGGAGAAAGTGGACAAGATGCCAAAAATTGGCAACCATTGTAGACCGTTGTATGTGTTAACACCAAGATTTTCAATGGGAAGGCTATCAAATTGTATCAGTTTTCCAAGCACCGACAGATCAATGTGGTAAAAAAAAGGTATTTTTCAACCAGAAAGTGTCCAACAAGTGTTGGATTGAATCAGCATCAACAGGAGAATGGTGGTTGAGGGAGATAACCATTTGTAGTGCAAGGCATTTCAGTGTACTCAAGTGGTTGTCATGGATACTCTTCAAGTATAATCGGTTGATAGAACTTAGCAAAGAGAAGAGTATTAAGCTATCATCAGATAACCAACTTTTTTTGGTCCAAAATCCCATTAGTAGGAAGGAGTGATCAAAATATAATTAGGGGAAAATGAGCTTAAAACTCAAAGTACTCAGAATCATCTGAAACCTAAATGACTGGATCCATCTCATTGAAATGATCTAAACACAACTCGTTTCACTCAAAACAGAGCTCATATGAGGAAGTTAGAGCCTGCTGACGGGTTCACCAAACAAGTAAAATTTTGAAAAAAAAACTTGATTGGGCATCCATACAGTCCCGTCAATAAGGAAAATATTCCTTGGAATATATCCTAGAATATTCCTTGGAATATACATGTACAAGTGGGTGAATCATATGTTGACAAGTGGCATCTTGTTATTGGGAAATTGTGGCTGAGTTGAACCAATGGGAAGGTGACACGTGGCAATCCCGGAGACCACCACATGTGCCTCCCATAGGTCAAATGATCAAATGAGTGATATATTAAAATTTTGTTGGAGCCATTAGGGTTAGACCCTGTGACCTTCCCTCCACTAGTTGTGCACCTTACCACTCAACCACAACATTCGTTCTTAACCCATAAGCTTACCACACAAATTTAAAGTTGGAAGGATGTTGGGGTGGTGATTAGGGAGGGCCATCCCACAAGCCAGCCCTCCCCATGTGAATGCTCCAACCATTATGACCATGTGGTTAATGTAATTCAATCGAATCTCCAACAACATCGTGGCGATAGCGCATTTTCCATGTGAAAACTTTCAATAGTTATAGTTGTGTAGATCCAACGGTCACCATAAACCATGCCAAATAAATCGCCAATGTAAACTGCAATAGTTACCACCACTGTAACCTCTCCACTCAAACCATCGGTGTAAACTAAAACGGTTAATGCCCACGTAACCTATCCACTCAAACCGTCGGAGTTAATTGTTAGAAAAACCATGGTTTGTGCTAATCACATTTAGTGGTTAATTAAATGCAACTAATTCTAATTAAACTCATAGTTAAGGTTGGTAGAGTTTTGGAGGTTCCACCAAATCCAGAGATTCCTCCAAAAATAGTCGAGTTAACTAGAGTTCCTCTAATTTTAGTGTAGGATTTCTAGGGAAAGATTGTTTGAGCCATACCTAGAGCATTTTTCGACCAATTTTGGAAAATGAATATTCATTCCTATACGACTTCGACATTTGAAATTCATTGGTGGAGGTTGTAGAGGTAGATAGGAACTTCTGTGCATGATATTCCCGTGTTGAAGTTTGAAGAAACCTAGGAATACCAGTGGAGGAGGTGAAGCACAATTCGGCCAATGTTCAATTGAGCCACTTGAAGAATCATCTTAAGGGTTTTAGGATGCTATGAGTCCATTGGAGTAGGTTTCAGGAGTTGTAGAGCATTGTAAACTGTACTTTTTTCCATTTTTAGTAAATACAGAGGCCCAAGAAATGTAAGCTGGACCAAGGAGATGCAACCCAAAGGGGTGACTTCCTTTATCAAAACACTATGTTAAGTGTTTTTATTGATGGTTTTCTACACATTTAATTTTTGTTGTTCAACACTTTACTTTCATGCTATTCTACTCTTGATTTCACATAAAACTTGACATAAAATTTAGCTGTTTCCAATAACAAAGAACATAAGAGAACCCTACACATCGAGGAATAGACAAGCACATTTTTATAAATCTGAAGTTGAAATTAGCACAACAAAACTAACATTCAACTAGAGGTCACCACATAACCACATTATTAAAACTTCATTGATAAGAAATAATTAAAAGGTAACCTAAAGGTAAAATGAATGCATTTAGTGAAAATTGGTAATATAATAGTTGAATAATATGTTGTAAAGCTATGAATATGGCTTGTAAATGAAAAGTTTGGATAGCCAAAATGAGAACATATATAGGGCCCAACATCCCCCCATTCCTAACACTTTTCCGTCCCTCATGCAAATAAAATATGGACTAGGAAGAAATGATGGATGATATAAGGTGACAATGAAGATAATGGCTAAATAAATATGGAATTGGAAACTAGAATATGCATTAAAGGATTTGGATATGGTGGTTTAAGAAAGGAGAGGAAATAGGGAGTGGTTAATCATCATGGTTCCTTAATTTTTAATGATCTAAAGATCTTTTAAACATGTGTTATCTCAAGTATACCTTGAGACTTGATTTGTACTGCAGGTTTCAATGGAAGTTGTATGAAGTTTAATATGAGGCAGAGTAAGGATGTGAGTCTAGAATGATTTGGAAGAGACGTGGTTGATGAGTTCCAATCTGATGTGCTTAAGGAATTTGAAGAGAATCAAATGACGATGCTGAAAAGATCCCGACAACCACTACCCCATGCATAAGGTTTTGCATGTCCTCATGAAAAAAGTTGAGGCACTGAAGAGGTCAGGAGGGTTGTTGAGATGGCTCTAGTACAAAGGAACTTGGAAAACAAAATAATGGAACTAATGAGATGAATATCGAACAAAATAATTCATCTCAGATTTATTAAAATGATGCAAATCTAAAACGAAGCACAAAATAAATTTCAAATCACTCATTACATATGGTTTCATTAATCTTTGACAGTTTTATTCTCCAGAAAAAGAAACATTTTATAAATTTAAGGGGTTGTCCTTATTTGTAGAAAAGGAGAATTTTTATGATCACAACAAATGATGAACTAGTAAAAAATTAGTTATTTGTAACCAAATCCCAAAGTCATATAGTCATCCAAGTATTACAGATAAACTTTGCAGTTAAGTTTTATTAGTTCTTTGTGATCATAGGTATCACTTGAATGACAATTAAATATTAGATATAGTATGATAGAGGACTCAAGGTTACGTTAAGGCTATTCTTTAGCAAGAAATTTATGGAGTTAGTTTTTACCCTTGACTTCATCCATGCATGCTTCCTTTTTATTGTAACACTATAGAGTAACCATCATACGTGTAGACAAAAGCCTTGGTTTGTTTGACACTTCTTTATGCAGAATGCATTATTGCCCACAAGCGTCCATATCCCCAATGGGTTTTCCTAATGGTATCGCAAGTCAGTACCCCCTACCAGCACACATTCGTAGCCTCGATGGGTTAACCTATTAAACCTATTTCACATAGAAGGGTCTAGTCCCATGTTTCCTACCATTTTAGTTTTATATTATGGATATTTCTTTTGCAATTGGTAAATGGGGGAGTAGCTTCAGAAAGCCCATTAAGGGCATAGGATCACACCTTTCATAGTGACTTAGATTACCTGGATAATGTCTTGCACACATAAGGTACTTATAGGTACTTCAAAGGACATAGCTTGAATGGGTCATTTTAATGTGAGATGGATTAAGTTAACCAAAGAATAACCAAAATAAACTTAAAGTCCTACTAATCATAGTTTACATATGCGCTTTCACTTTTAAATTAGTGTTCCACTATGAACAAATAGTTCATCGACTCTTTGCAAGTCTTTATAGATATGCTCAGAGATCATGATTTGGTGTTACTTTTATATTATTTAAGTTTCTTTTTAATTAGTATCATTGAATGGACCTTTTAACTTTGTTTTAATCCCCTTAGTATGCATTGGTAACTATATTTTGAGCTACTATTTTGTATTGATAATTAGAAATCTATATGAATAAGAGAAATGAAATTAGAAACAAAGAAAATGTATATTATCTATGAATAGTTTGGAATTATAATTCAATTCAAATTTTATGAAAATGGTTGCTTATATCATCTTTGTAAAATATTGGCCTTAAAATTTATAAATCATGAATGCATCCTTTTAATAGTGTAAGGAAAAAGGAAAGATGTGATCAAAAACTCCCCTAAGTGTTCCATTCGGTAGATGAAGATGTATTTTCCAATTTTCAAAATATTCTTCCAGTATTTAAGCATCTCAACTGAACAATATCCTTGAATCCTTCTTTTTCTTGCAAAATAGCAAATTGGTACCAGAATTCACGATACTGGTTACATCAAATATGGTACTAAAAAATTGGTATGAAATACTACAAAATATTTCTATGCAATCATTTCCAACTTTACCTAAAATTCCAAACATAATGGACATATCTTTCTTTAATGAAAATAAAAAATAGAAATAGATCTAACTAAAAAGAAATAATAAGTGGAAAAGAAACGTAATAGTTGAAACATATTGTAGTTGGAAATAAGGCTTTGTGGCAATGTTCATTAAAATAATATGCCGCTGAAAGAGACCCTAACAGAAATATGAAAAGAAACATAGATCTCCCATTTTAATTACCTTTTAGTTGTTAACATCATCACTTATTGAAAAAAATGAAAAATACGTTGCATTATATGTTATAACTAAACTAAGTATTGTATGCAACATTTATTTATTTATTGATTATCCTACTCTACTTGAGAAAAATAAATTACTTTCCTCAAGTATATGAGTATTTCCAATGTAACTATGTGTGTAACAAGTATAAAAATGCATTCATACTCAATTTTATAATATAATCTTCAATGCATACCTGAGTATGAAGAACGAGTTGTTTTAATGATGAAATCAAGAAGTAAGGAAGAATGAAGGAGTAGTATGGCCTTACAATTGATTGAAACCAACTTTGAAAAATATCAAAATTCTCTTGGTTTACCTCGTTATTTGGCTCATTTAGCATATCCTCATTTACCATGCCATGCAGATCTTCTAGCATTAGATGATTATCCTCTTGTGTTCTTAGAAGATTTATAGATAGGCATGTTGAAAATTATTCAATCTAACGTTCTAATCATTTCTCACTATTGGATGTGGTACATGATTCCTTAGTTTCTTTGACAATACTACAAGGGTGAATATATTCTTGTGATTCATGGATTTGTTGTTCTTTTATCACTTCTGGAGAGGTAGATAAGTTCTTAACTACTCTCAAGATTTCTTCTTCCTCAAAAGCAGATGACTAGTTGCTACCAGAATTTTAAAGAGTTGTTTGAAACTCTTAATCATACTTGAATATTGCTTTGTTGGTTGTTACTCCCTATCATGCACATGGATCAATGGATGGAATTCTTATTAAAAATCCTAAAGATATAAGAAGGAGACAAACCTGAAACAAAGGCAAACAAACCAATCATGTACTCAAAGTGCCACCATGCTACTAAGACCCTATTGTCACCGAGTCCTATGTTCACACAAGTTAAGCTTCTCTTCTTTCCATGCATCAATCTAAAGGAAAACAAACTTGCAAAGAAAAATAAAGAAAACTGAAGCTTTAGATACTATCTTCAATTCTATGCATATGAAAGAGAAACTAGAAAATCAGTTAAAGACAACTAGACTTTGGAGCGACCCCACCATAGTGGAAGAGTGACTCTTCTGTCACGTCTTACCATCTTTCTCTGCCCTCTAGTTTCCCTGCAACTAAGATCACACTCAAAACTTGTGAAAGAAATTAAGCTCTAATCCCTTTAGCACATCTCCAACAACAACACCAAAAATGTTGGTGAAATTATATGTATTCTAATTCCAACATTTAATTATCAAATTTGGTATCATAAGACTTAGGGATGCAACAAAAGGAAATTTAGGATTACAGCCTATGCTAACAACTAGCACTAGAAAGAACTAATCACTAAGGATTATCACTTGTCACCAGACTATGGGACTCTAATGCTTACCATGTTTTGGACCACAATCTTTTATTAACAATGTTCATGTGGTTTTATATATGTATCTTATTACATATTTAGACTTCAGCGATTTTAATCTTATTGGGATGAAAAACCATTAAACATGCTATAGAAAAGTAAACGTCAGAAAGTATAAGCAAGAGCATGCGAAGCAAGTAAAGAAAATAAGGCAATAAACTACAAGAAAGGAGTTAACAAACTATCAAAAATAAATGCTAAGCAGGCATAGAGATATATTATAGGTTCTTATTCACTATAGGAATATTTTATCAAGTAGCTAAAAAGATCCAATCAATTAAATAATGATAAACAACAATTACATATTTCTTTAATACTCTGTTCTAGTACAAAACATGCTATTGAATTAGGTACAAAATTGCTGGAATTTGAAATTCTGAATAAGTATCGAATTAAGTACAAAATTTTTGTAAATTGAAATTTCCAATACTAAAACATGTGAAGCAACCAATTTTTTATTTTTTTACTCTTTAATCCTAAGAGAAATCAATTTGAATTTGATCATAATGTGTTTTACTTAGCCGATATGAAAATAGAGAAATAAATCTAATACATTGTGAAATACAAATCTAATGAAAATTGATAGAAATATCAAATAAAATATGCAATCAAATGAAAATCACTTCTTAAATGTAAAGAGAAGTACTAAACACTAAATTGAAAGCATGAGACTCAATAGATCTAAGTTTTATCTAGCATAATTTCATTGCCAAATAAAACTAGATGGCTTGATGTAAGACTAATCTACAAAACATATGAAACATAGCAACACTTACACACACTGAGGGGCCATTCCTAGGAGGTTATTGATGCCAAGTAAATCTCTGACCAATCTAAGGAAATGTACAACAATTCAGCAACCATCAATTCTTTATTCACATAAAAAATATATGTTACAAATCCACTCTCTAAGTCTCTCCAAAAAATAATCATTAATCTCTTCTATTGCAACAATGAGGGAATCCTTTACTCTACCCTTTGAGGCTTTATTTATACATAAAATCCATTGAGGAAGGAAAATATCCAATCCCCTAAACTCAAAAAATGAATTTACAACTTTAGGGGAAAATCTCATAACTCTTATTTTTGTGTAATTTTATACAAACGATTGTTATATAACCAACTATATATTCTGCAAAATGATGTATGTTTGGGATCTGTTTCTACAGAGACAAACTTGTTATATTTGAAAAAAAAATATCTTCGACAGTTTTCCTGATTCAATTCCATGGCCTTATAAATCGCACTCAAAGATAATTGTTTAGATTTTTTGCCAATCTAGGTTTTGCAAAACTTTTGTACAAAAATTGCTTCAAAGGGCCAACTATAACTTTCAAATGGTATTGAATTTTGGGAAAAGGTTTGAGATACATGTAACTTGTTAGGTTTTTCAAAAACAGTTTTTCCATATTCTTGAGTTCGCCATCATGTGCATGAAAATCAAGGTATACAAGCAAAGTTTAAAAACTTGTACATATTTTTTATTGTAACTTAAATCATGTGCTAGGATCCCATGTATGAGTTTGGTTTATTCCAAGGTTTGTATCACATGAAAGAGAGGTCCACGCCTTAGAATTCAGCCTCTTCGAGGGGGCAACCTCCTTTACATTACATAAATGAACAATTCTTCCATGATACAAATGAAAAGACTTCCTTTTTATAATAGGGGTCTAAGGTGTCTAACAACCAGAGCGGACCATAACATAATAATGTCAGGGCACAATAATAATAGTGGCTTCTATGGGGACAATAGTAACAATATGGGCACTACATGGGTACATCAATATAATAAGTGGTTTGTACTAATAACAATAAGGAGTGACATTAATAGTATAGGGGCCTAACATGCCCCTCTCCTTCAAAAAGTGTTGTCCTCAACGCTTGAGTAGTTCTTGATGCTTCTGTATAAAATTCTTGTCGTCCCATGTGGAATCTTCTGCTGCTAAGTACTTCCACCTGATGAGATACGTTGAAATTGATCGATTTCTTAGCTGCTCCATAGGAGGATTCGGTGCATCCTGTAACCTGACTCTAGAAGTAGCATCTGCATCTGCCAGGCATGCATTTTGTGATTGTATCCATGCCTGCACTGTGGCATCATCTCGTTTTATGGATGGCCCTGCTGATGAAACTAATGAATGCACCAACACTGGGGTATTTGCAGACAGATTAGAACCTTTTTGATGTAATGCTACCATCTTGCCATGCAGTAAATTAACTAAACCATTTAAGTCCTGCTTAGCATGTTCTTGACTACTTGCGACTTGATGTCCCTGCAAAACTCTCGATCCAGCTTGATAGTTGCATAGAGAAGAGCTTACTGTGTTGACTGCAATATTTGTACCAGGAGAACTACACCCACGTTTTGATGCATCACTTGCTTTTATGGCAACACCACGCGCATCACTGTCATTTGTCATATTTTCAGATTTCATTACCTGAAGACTGGCAATGGACCTTGAACCATCAGCCTGCTTTAATGAGGCCCCATGCATGAGTGTGCTATTTCTTGAGACCATTTCAAGTAATCTGGACTGTGTTACTTCTGAACCCAATTTTGTACCTGCAAGGGCTAGGTCACTGGATGTGGTAACAATTAAACCTGACGTTATGGAGCCTTGTTTTACTTCCGGAGAAGGCAAACTAGCTCTTCCATCACCACTAGAATTTAATGTGCCATGCCCAATCACTTCAGATTGAGGATTATGAATAGATTGGAAATTATCTATCCCTTGACATATTGCAGAATTTGAAACCAACTGTCTTGCTGACAAAGCCGCTGTAGCTGATGTAACAGTCCTGCCTTCAGAAATTAAGTTCTTTGGAAGCCCTTCATCTCTTAGTCTGGGATTATCTTCAGCGTTATTTGATTTAATATTGGTTTCACCTGGAACAATTGGCGAGGTAGTGGAAGAGGACACTGATGCTATAGATATTCTTTCATGTGACAATAAAGCACGAGGAGGAGCCTCATAATCACCGACCCATCCAGGGCCAAATGAGACACCTGGGGGTAGAGCTCTCCTTATCTTCTGAGCTGCAATCTTCCAGGAAACTGGTCCAAGGTTTGCAGCAAACCGAGCAAGACTTCTTGCATAAGCATGCTCTGACCGAATTCCAACAGGGATTAGCTGCTTTGACTCCCCATCTAGAATAGTAAGTATTGGGTCATTTCCATTCTCTAGTTGGTTAAATGGCCTGTAATTAGCACGACGGTTTTCTTCCAACTGCAGTGGCTGCCTTCCATTTCTCCAAACTGGTTGCTTAAGAGCAGACACTGAATTTTCTTCTGCTTTCTCAGAATTTCTTTCAGCCAAGAATCCCATACCATCTAAATTTCCAAATAGATTTCCAGGCTTTTCAGCCTTCCATATCTTGGTGCTATCCTTTTTCTTCTTGATATGTCCTTCTATCTCTAGAGTTTTAGGAGTGTTAATTTCTTCCAATCCTTTACAAGATATGGTCAGATTCATTTCTTGACGCTCAATGTGATCTTTCACTTCTTGAACATTTTTCTTCTTGATATGTCCTTCTATCTTGATAGTTTGAGTGGTAGTTTTGACCAATGCTTTACAAGATATGGTCTGATTCCTTTCTTTTTTCTTTGGGATGGGGTCCTGGTGTATATCCTCTTGTTTTGATGGTTCTTGATCCTTTTCTTCCTCCTCTTCATATTCTATGTAAAATAATTTCTTCTCAGCAAACTTATGACCTTTAGTTCATTTGCTATCACAATTGTAACAAAGACCTTTTTCTCTTTTTTCTTCCAACTGTTGTGGTGTAACCCTTGTAGGTTGTGGAAGGCTAGGAGAAACCACACTTCCATCTTTATAGTTGTGAGGGGTATGCTTCCTGGTTTCCATAATTTTGCTCTCCATTATGTCACAAAGCCCTTTTTCTCTTTCCAATTGTTGTGGTATTGCTCTAAAGAAGGTGTTGCTCTTTGTATCCTCATAATGTGCTATCATTTCCTCCGTGAAAATTGACCACGTAACAAGTCTTTTACGAGAACAAAGCCCTTTATACCATAAAAATTGATCCGTTTCTAAATATGAAGATGCAATACATACCTTTTGTAACATTGGTACACCATGTAGATCAAAATATTGCTCCATCTGACGTATCCAATTTACCGGATCCTTGCCATCAAACTTCTTCATCTTGCTTTTTCTTGATTTTAGGAGCTCAAACTTGAAATGACTGTAACTTTGTAATTTCAGATCTTTAAGCTCTGAAACTATGACCTATAGTATTCGTCTGTGTCCTCTTTCCAATGCCACTAGTCTAACCCCAATTGGATTCTCCAATGAAGAGTTATGCCAAATCTCCCACAGTGACCTGATTATATACTAATTCAGTAGAGCGAAATTGTATGACATTACACGTGTCACTGTTTCAATGTTTGACTCTAAAAAATATATAAATAAAAACTAAAGTCCGTCCTCTTTCTGCACCTTCTTACGAAATTTCAATCCGATGCTCAGAAAGAAAGTTATGATGATTTTCCCTAGGTCACCTGTTTTGAGTGTAATTCAGGATTCTGCAAAAGGGCCAAATTCCTTAGTTCATATCTTTGAAAATCTCGCGCGAAACGCTTTGAAATTTGGACCTGAGGTTCAGTGCGATTTTTTCTCAAATGGGTTTTTTTGTTACTTCTGAAACGTTATAGAAAAAAATTATAGCGAAAATTCCACGATGACTTGTTTGGAGCAGCGAAACCCTAAAATCCAAAGCTCTAATACCAAATGTTATGAAACCAGCTCAAGAAAAGATAGAAAAGATAGATCAACGCCTTAGAATTCAGCCTCTTCGAGGGGGAAACCTCTTTACATTACATAAATGAACAATTCTTGGATGATACAAATGAAAATACCTCCTTTCTATATATAGGAGTCTAAGGGGTCATAAAATAACCAGAGCCGACATAACAATAATAATGTAAGGGCACAATAATAATAATAGTGGGCTTCTATGGGGCACAATAGTAACAATATGGGCACTACATGGGTACATCAATATAATAAGTGGTTTGTACTAATAACAATAAGGGGTGACATTAGTAGTATAGGGGCCTAACAGGTACCTAATTCAACATGCTAGAGAAAATAAAAACATATTTTATAATTTTGATTTTTTCCCTCCATTCTTGCAAGTGCAAAATTAAGTACTAAACTATTGAACTGATATATAGATAGAAATTTTCATAGTGGAATATGCGCCTTGGTGACATAACCATATTAGTAAACCATCATTAATAAAGCCATATTAAAAACCCATTTAATCATTAAAAATATAAGAAATCATTAATAATTAACCCCAAGGAAAAATGAATGCATTTAGTGAAAATTGGTATTATAATAGTTATGTAATTGTTGCAAAGGTATGGATATGGCTTGAAAATTAAAGGTTTTTATAGATACTATGATTACATATCTAGTGCCCACCAAAATTCCAACAATCACATAAATCTTCCAACCACTACATCTAGGTTCCAACAATATATGAAGCTCTAACAATCATATCATTATTTTAATGATCACATCTCCAAAACCAACAGTCACATCAGTAGCCCCAACATCACTTGAAAAAACACACCTAGGATAAGGCTCAAGTATGCAATCATCTAAAAAAATTTAATGAACTTATTTTAGCTAGAAAAAAATTTCATGCATATGAAGGAAAAGGTTTTTTAGCAAAAATAAGTAGCAGAGCCTCCTCAGCCTTATCTAACAAATAATTTCACCTTTCTGCCAACACACTGACGTGTGTGGGAGGGGAACAAGGAAAAACTAAAAATGACTTGAGAAAGAGGGTTGCAATCATTTTTTCATCGTGGAGGACAAGGAGTGTGAGGGGGCAAGTGAGGGTCAACTTAGTTAACAAAAATCACTTTGATTTTATATTGCATGCAATACCAAAAGAGAAACAAATTATAAAAAGAAAAAGAAAATGAAAAAACAAAAGGTGGACCTACCATCTCTTGGCATGCAAATATTAGTTGCTACGTGATTTGGTTTGTGTTCTACAGGAAGAAAAATAATTTCTACAGGAGCAATAAAGATTGCTATATGAGCTACAGGAAATGCTATAGGAAGGGGAAACCACATACAAAGGGGAAAAATAAGACCTCCAAGAACACTAGGAGCTTGATACACAACCTAACCATGGATGCTACTACAAATTTGTTGAGGGTGGGAAAATTATACCCACCAAGTTTGCGATACCATGTTTCTTTGAGCTAGAAAAGGAAAGAGGCAAAACTCACATATGGGAGCAAATTGTAAATCCAAGAAGGTGTAGGCTCTACACCTCATGGATGAGAAACTACAACAAATGGGTAAGGAATTGGCTAACTTGAGGCTAAAATAATTGGTCATGAAGGAGAAACTACAGTTAGAAAACAAGTGTAGAGAGTAACAATAGGAAAAGGAGGCCCAACCTACCACCATGGCAAGTTTATCCATGAAGGTCATCCAATGTAGGAAACCATCCAAATCATATTCCATTGAGCTAAGGAAGGGAGTTGCATGAAAATACATATGAGATGTATAATAAGAAGAATAGGGAAAGAAGTTGGGTAGGTTGCTTATAGGATGACCAAATGTTTGAGTAGGGGGGTATGATGGGCCTCCAAATTAGACACAAATTAAGGCCCATCTAACCTTTCCTAGTCACATAAAGGTTATATTAAATCTCTCCTTCTACGCATAACAATGTTTTTTAGCTCTAATTTTTTTTAGGAAGTTTTAGAGATAATTGAATAATATGTGCCTAATATTATTTATTTTGGTAGAATATTGCAAGAATATTAGGTAGATTTTGAAGATTTGGAGGAGGAGATAATCTAGAGACTTTATCCCGACTACACAAGGACCAAGATTGGATAATAAATGAACAATATATTATGGAATTATTTCACAAATTTTTGAGCTTTGGTGATTGAGAAAATCTAGGAATGTGTTCCTTGTCATTTAATGTGAATTATTAGTGTTGGGAACTAAATCCACTTTTGATGGATTTTGGATGGGAAAGTTGCCTCCTTTCAAGGAGAATGTTTCCTCATCACTTTTTATGAGTAGGAATTCAAATTTCCCTCTAAGGGCATGTATTTCTTAGTCTTATAGTGGAGAAAACTTCTTATTTAACAACTCCACTTTCATTTCTAGCAGGGATGAACTTGGATTGATTCAAATAATGAAGTTTGGTGTCAATTGTACCTTCTAAAACTTGGTTTCCTTCATAGGAATCTAATTTTCTTTGGTATTGGCCATCTGAGGAGACTTAGATCCCTCTTTTACAATTTATTTGTTTTCTTTGAATGTATTTTTCACTTGCATCTCTTATTGATGCATTTCCTATTCATGTTTCTTTTGTTATAGGTCATATTGGTTAAATCATTGAAGTGAGATGTTTTCAACTTTACTTACAGAGTTACAGGCATGATGAATTGTTAGAACAACTTTGAAAAGTCATATTCATCATTGAGCTACATGGATTGGTTTACTAGTTCACAAACCTAGAATTTCTGGAAGTCCCTTGGAGGAAAATAGTAGTAATTTTATACTATTTTTTAGAACATGTAAATGAGTGTAATTTTAGTTGATTACACTTTTATTGGTTCATTAAAAAATTCAATTTAATAAAAAAAATTACCTCATACCATTTTCACTTGATTTGTTTAGGCATTTGGTAGGTTAACCAAATCAATATTTTTTAAAGTTCTGGTTTTTAGAGTAGTAATTTTCTGCTAATTTTTAGCACTTGGTAATAGAGGTATTTTGTAGTGATTCTACCTGGAACAGATTGCTATGGTATCTTACTTAATAAATAAAAAAATCCTAGATCATTTTCATTTGATTTAGTTTAGCATTTGGCAGGTTATCTCTCTACTGTAGAAAAGCATGGTCTCTTGTAGCACCTATTATAGCACTCTTGTAGCACATGCAAAATTCAAAATATTTTCTCCAAAAGCTTGTTTTTTGTCTCTTAGGACTGAATCATGACCCCTACGCTCTGAATCTGTGATTGAGTAAGACGAAAAGATCTTTTAATCTATGCTTCGTCTCATTGCAATTCACCTCTGTAGTTTGGATTAGTGGACAAATGCATGACCTGATGAGCATAATGATGATTTTCATGATTACTTTATGAAGAACCTTATGAACTCTATCAAAAAAATCTATCATCAATGCAGTGATTGAAGAATGATTTAATATTTTTTGATACATCTTAAGCTATGGTCTCCATTTCCAAAATTGTTATTTCTATTGCATAGACTAGGATTCCTTTTGATGCACCATTTACACTCTATAAAGAGATTAATTTTTACATTTATACAAATAGAATTAAGATTTACGTTCATGCAAAGTAGAACAACTTTTCCTTTCTGCAAAAGTAACTAGGATTTCCTCTCTGCAAATGTAATTAGGTTTCCTTTCTACAAATAGAGTAACATTTCCATTTCTTCAATTAGCTTAGGCCTTGATTTCATGGAATTCACTTCATTGCATCAGATCAACGAAAGACTGACACATTGCATGTTGCACATATAGTGATGATACCACTTAAGTTTGTACAAATCTCGGGTTGATAATTTAAGTTAATAGCCTCAAGAGTTTCAAAATTCTTGTTGCAGTGAAATAGTTTCATATCAAAAGATCATTAAAAAAGTGCTTCAAATTCTATCAAAGAAATTTGAAATTGTTGTAATTATCATTCTAGGGTTGAAAGATATTACAACTCCCTCAATAGCTTAATTAACTAGATCGCTTTTTTCACATGAAACATGACTTAACCTGAGAGAAGATTCCATGGAACACATTTTCAAGGCACAAGTCACTCTCGGTAGAGGAACATGTAGAGAATCCAGAGGCAGAAGAAAGTGAGATAGAGGAAGCGAAAGATCTTAAGAACATCATCATGCAACAAAACAACCACAGAAATCAAGACCCTTATAGAACCACCCATAAAGAGGCATAAACGTTAGCAAAATAACTAATGCCAAGGGTTACCATTCTAAGAAATTTGGACGTTGTGAACATATATAACACAATAAATAGTCATATCAACACAAAGTTAGTGTCCACATCTCTAACAATGAAGGATAATCCTTTGAAGCCATGTTTCTTCTCTACCATGCTTCTAAAGACAATCGTAGTGAGGAGTTTTGGTTATTGTACAATGGTTGTAGAAACCATGTGAAAGGTAATAAAAATATGATTTCTTACATTAAAACTTCAATGAAATATGAAATTACTCTAGGTGACCATTCTCTTATAAAAGTTGAAGGGAAAGGTATTGTGCCTATTCTTACTAAACAAAATGAACAAAAACATATACATGATGTTTATCATGTTCAACACCTAGAGCACAATATCATTATTGTAGGTCAATTGATAGAACACGGTTATGATGTAATATTTCAAGGAAAAGTTATTATTATTATGAAAAAACTCGCAATATAAGGCTTATAGCCAAGGTAGAAAATCTAAGAATATAATATTTCCTTTGACTCTGAAAAGTACAAATATGTCGCAATCATTTACACACAATGTTAAAAATACAGATGAATCATAGTTATGGCATTTTAGGTATGGCCATATTACCTTCAAGAATCTTAGCCTTCTTCCAAAATATTTCTTGGTCATTGGTCTCCTTGTTGTGAATGAACAATATTGTCAATGTGAAACTTGTATTCTTGCAAATGATAAAAGAGAGAACTTTCCCACATCTTCCAATAGAGCAAAAAAAACCTTTATATCTAGTTCACATAAATATATGTGGTCCAATCCAAACACAATCAATTGGTGGTAGTCTTTTTTTTTTTACCTTTATTGATGACTATAGATAGAAAATATGGATTTATTCTCTGAAAAATAAGTACAATACTTTCTCAAGATTTAAACTATTGAGAGCGGAAGAAAAAATTAAAAATGGCAAGATTTTGAAAGTAGTCAGGTCAAATAGAGGGGGAGAGTACCGCTCCAAATACTTCAGAACATTGTTTTTTTTACAATAAGCATCATTAGGCAGAATACATGTAGATAGAATCCAGAACAGAATGGAATACCATAGAGAAAAAAACTAGTCAATAATGAATATGGTAAGATGCATGCTTCATGAAAAGTAGTTGTTCAATCATTATTGGGATTAATTTATTGTTATTGCAGTATATATTCTCAATTGATCTCCAACAACTATTGTCAAATATATATTACATTAAGAGGCTTGGGATGGTGAGAAGTTGAACGTCTCTCACTTTTGAATATTTGGTTGTGTAGCATTTTCACAAGTTTGTAGGATATAATGAATAGTCAAAATCATATAGACTTTATAATCTTCACACCAAGAAATATTTATTAAGTAGATAAATTAAGGTTTTTGGAAACAAATCATGGTTTGAGGAAAATGATGAAGCTTTAGATTAGCATGTTCATCCACCAAGGTTGCCAAGATTGTAGGCATAAGAAGATCCACACAATGTTAAATATGGTACTTCTTTCAGTAGTGAATCACCATCTTCAAAAGATAATTAGAAAACCATAGGCATCAGGGGCATATATGAGCAAGAGCATGATTTTGAGCAACAAAATCTCTTTTCCTTTATTTTTTGTCAACCAATCCACTTTGAAGAAGGGGTAAAAGAGAAACATTGGGTTGATGCAACTAATTAGGAAAACACAACCATAGAAAAGAATGAAACTTGGGAACTAGTTGATCTCCCAAAAGACAAAACCAACATTGGTGTAAAGTGGGTCTAGAAGACCAAATTAGATGGAAAGGAAACTTTGAGAAACATCAGGCAAGATTGGTTTCCAAAGGGTTCTCTCAATGACTTTGCATAGACTATGGTGAAACATTTTCTGGAGTAGCAAGGTTAGATACAGTTAGGACCATTCTAGCCACTACAACTCAAAATAAATGGCAAGATTTTCAATTGGATGTCAAATCTTCTTTCTTAAATGGCATATTGAAGGATGAGGTTTATGTGGATAAGCCACTTGGTTTTGAAGTTCTAAGACAGGAAAATATAGTTTATAAGTTGAACAAATCCTTATATGGATTGAAATAAGATCGATGTTCTTACTATAGTTGAATTAGCTCTTACCTCATACAAAGTAGATTTCAGAGATGTAGCCATGTGCCAACTCCTTATAAAAAAATCATGAAGGTTAAATTCTCAGTGTTTTCCTTTATGTTGTGGATTTTCTCTATGCAGGTAACATGATGTTATAAATATTCAAAGATGCCATGCAAACTGAATCTGACATGATTGATCTTGGGCTCATGAAGCACTTGTTAGGAATTTAAATTCACCAATCTATAAATGATTTCTTTGTGTGACAACAAAAGTATTTGAGTTGGACCTTGCATAAGTTTCAAATTATTAGTTACAAACTAATTGACATTAAACTTTCTCTAGGCACCAAGCTGAGAAAAGAAGATGAAGGACCATTAGTTGATTCTACTTTGTATAAAAGTCTAGTTGGTAGTATCTTTTATCTCACTACAACTAGACCAAATATCATGTCTATTGGTAGTTTTGTTTCAAGATTTATGGAATCACCCAAGAACTCCCATTGGGAAGTTGCAAAAAGAATTTTAAGGTATGTTATAGTGACATAAAACTATGGTTTATTCTATAATAATTTTGAATATTGCGCACTCTCAGGTAAAAAAATAGTGACCATGTAGGCAACTTGGATGATAAAAAAAGTGCACCGGGGTAGGCTTTTCCCTTGGGAACAAATCTAATCTCATAGGCATCCAAGAAACAACTCATTCTTTCAATATTTTCTATAGAGGGAGAGTATGTAGCTACAACTTCTGCAACTTTTCAAATTGTATGATCAAGAATGAGCCCTATCGAATGCTCTTTCACATGTTCAAAAGGATACAACTCCTTTTTCTTTGTGATAAGAACTCTACCATTAATTTATCCAAAAATCAAGTGTTTTATAAAAATAGCCAAGATATTAACACACACTTTCACTTTATTCCAGAGCTTGTCAATAATGGAGATATATTTCTTGACTTATGTGGATCACAAGATTAACTTGCAGACATTTTTACAAAACCATTGAGAATTTTGTATTTAAATTTCAAAGAGAGGACTTGGGCATTCTAAGTTCCAATACTTGTAACATTTGAGATTAGAATGGGGTTTTTAGAGCATACCTTATTCCATCTTTGTCTGCTATATATCATACTCAACATAAATTCAATTGAGTTAGTTGAGATCACTTGAATTCTAGTCAAGCCTTACTCCACTTATTTATTGTTTTTGTTCCCTTATGTCATGTGATGAGAAGATCTAGTTAGCTCCACTTTATCTTCAGTTTATTCTTGCTTATTTTTCCCACCTCTACAATCCTTGTCATATATTACCAAACATTATTAGATGTAAATTAACCTTTTTTGATAATTCTCCTTAAAATTATCAATAATAAATTAAAAAAAAAATAACAACAATTTCATTGGCAAAGTGAAATTAATAAACAAATTTAGTAAATACATTGTTTTAAGATTTTAGATTTTTTGAGCGTGGAGGCTCATTCTACAATCAAGTATGATGGGATGTGTAACCTTTAATTTTGTCCATGAATATGTTGTAAAGTAATTAGAAGTAAAAAAATGTGTGAATAAAATGTTTAAATCTTAAACTTTTCAAAAAAAATTCAACAAGAAATTTAAATAAACTATTTGAAAGTCTATATTAACTAATTTATGTAGATATCAATTTCATATATATTTATATATAGAAAAAAATTAACTTTTTATGTTTAAAATTTTTGTTTGGTCATATATATACTCTATTTGGCATTCAAAAATACAATTTAAACAATGAAAAATAACATATTGTATTTTGCACTCTAAAAAAGTTTGCATGTGAAGAAATGTTATCACTTCGTACTCATGTTAGATCAATACTTAAAATGGATCTACGCTGGTGAGTAAACAAAATACACCAAAATATATTAACGAAAATTACTAAAAAGAGGTTAACACTATTATACTAATAACCATGAGGGTTAACAACACCTAATTTTATTACTATGTGAAGATTTAAAATAAATAAGTAACCAAATATATACTAAATATTATAATATTTGTATTGTTTTAGATAAATTATATGTTAAAATAGTGGTATTTAATGTGAAATTGTAGAAATTGGAGTATGTGAAAATTGTTATTTAAATTTAAATTTCAATGAGAGAAATTTTGCTATTCAATTTAGAGTTATGTTTTATATTGAGTGGGTCTAATAATTAAGATCATGTGTTTAATTTTAATATGTACTACAAAGATAAAATATGTATAAGTATAGTTTTAACAATCAATTTAATATATGGGTTGGGTTGACCATAAAATTGAACAACAACAATTTAAATTGTAAAAAAATATTCTCAATGAATACATTAAAACAATATCATTAATTACCAAAAATTAATATAAATTAATCAACATTAACCACTACAAAGTAAACCATCTAAAGCAATCTAATTTAATTTTAATTGAACGCCAAATTTTAACCTGGCACTTAAGCACAATGCATCGTGAATATGAATTTGAAGATGGTTGTCACAGAAGGATTGAGACATTCATGACCAGTCCAAAACAGGAATTAGAAGGCAAATCCCATAAACCAAAGGTTAAGCTGATATAGAATAGGAGGAAACAAAATTAATTCCTTATAATAGAGGGACAGCCCTTTGACTGCAAGATTTATAAAATCGCATAGAAATGGACAATCAAATATCAATTGCAGTGGCCACCCGTGGCTTTATCGATTCCTACGAAGGAATTTCTAGGCCACCAGAATTACATAGCTTTTTTAATCAAGGAGAAAGTATGTTGTAATCATGACTTATTCAATCAGAATGGAATCGACCATCAAATATCTTCATAACCGACCACCACTAGCTTTAGCAAATCCCCAAAGGAAACCCTAGGACAAGATAATTACGTTGTTTGTTTATTTAAGCCGATGTGACAATTTATCTTAGGAAATAATGAAAATTTTGGTATTAATCTGGTAGAAATTTT
>APFE030608106.1:63870-99785 GCA_000404065.3 Pinus taeda | reverse complement strand
CCACTAGTTTATAAGAAAACTAATTATATATACAATGTATAAAATCTTAAAACAAAAATAACTATATAACTAAATTTCAATGTGATTCACCATCTACTCAAATAAAAATTATGTAACTAAATATTAACTATATAATTAAATTCCAATGTGATTCACCATCTACTCATGTAAAAATGATGCAACTAAGTATTAGGAAAAAGTTAACTGTAGAAAAAATATTTAATCTCATAATAAAAAAGTAAGGTATATTTAATTTAATAGTAAAAAAATAAAGTACTGGATTGGAAATTTGGGCTTCACCATCTACTCAAGTAAAGAAAATGTGACTAAATATAAGAAAATTCACAATAGGAAAGACTAATTATAGTTTGTTTATCTCAACTTCTTGTTCCTCCAATGAGACTCTGGTCTCAACATCAAGAATCTTTCAAAAGTCTTGAAATTGATTACCCAGAATGATATTTTGTATTAACCATTGTTCCAAGGTCAATTTGGAACTATAAGCATTACCAATTGATGAAAGATCGGAAGCCATTAAACAGGAGGAAAGGTGAAATTGGAACAAACGACCATATTACGAATGGAACCGAGAATCTCTGGTTGCATAGACCAGCATTTTATCCATTAATTAATTAGTCTAATAACCAAAAAAAATAATTATTCCATTTGCCTCGGGCTTCCTCTCAGAAGCTACCTAATTCGTTTCATCTTTTGCTGGTGCTTCACTTCCGAGTGGGTTCTAACCTACTAACTTTGATTCGGAAACCGGAATTGGTTCACAACTTGCACCGATCTGGATCTATCGCAATTGCCTGAACTGTAGATCACAAACGAACTTAAATCAAAAGATGTATTGACCCTGTAGAATGATGTGTGCCCCATATCCACGGCTCATTATGTTTGTTGCTCTATCAAAATATCTTGTTGGATGACAAAAAAGTTAGTGAATAGGATTATTATAGGAAAATGAGAGAGAGATTTAGCAACATATAATTCCAAAAAAATAAATGAGTAAAACTGACTTGATAAATTTGATTTTCTACCAGTTTTAATTCATGAGAAATTTGTAGAAGGGCCAAAGTTTGTCGCCTGGATTTGATCGTTCATCCACTACATAGTGAGATATAAGTCTCTCGAAACCTGCAAGTCAAGAAATTTTCAATTTTTTTCATTACACATTAAGTAGAGTAAACAAAGCTTTACACTCTCTTTCATTGTTTAATTCTTGTGAGTTTTGAAACCTGCCAAATGAATCCTACCACTCATGTGATCCCATCGTTGATATAGGTCATTGAAATGACCAGAGGGAACATTCCTATTGATGCTTGCCAATTCTATCTCACTAGAAATTTCAATGAGATGTGAGGATTTGCACAAGCAAAGCAAAGCAAGGCCATCGTCTAGTAGCACCCAGCCCAAAAGAGGAAGAAACACACCAGAAAACCAACCTCCGAGACATGGACATTCACGTACGCGCGCACAAAATCCAAATTCAAATTTCAAATAGAGACACTGAAGGGACGATAGGCCAGTGGCGCGGCAGGTTGAGAATTCAAAATTTAGATTTCACATGGTAGCTGGTCCACCATGCTTTAACAGCATGCACGATCTGGACAGGATGTTGGCGGCGATGGAAACGTGGACCAAACTGGAGGCGGGCCGGCGCCGGAGGCGGGCAAGAACGGGCATTGCCGCAGGTGAGTGAATCGTTGTGCATCCATGCATCCATGCATGCAATGGGCTCTCCGGGTTACGTGGACTATAGCATTAATGATGCTATAGTCCATGAAATAGCACTCGCCGTGCCCCAAGGGCCGGCCCACCATCCCTTGATGCACTAATGTTATCTGTTGGAACCTTACCGTTCCCTTTATAATGGCTTGGACATTATTAAAGGTTTGGTTACCTCCACGTATTGTTATATGTTTGTTTTAATATAACCATTTCATGACCTTGCCACGTATTGGTTATACGTATTTTTTTTTTGTCATATGGTATTTAATATAACCTTTTTGACATATGCATAGGTATTTGGTTATAACCATATTGTTATATGGTTTAATATATTTGGGTTTGATTTTTTTTATATAGTTATTTTAATAACTATAAAACAAATTTTGTCATATAGTTATTTAATAACCCAAAATTGATTTTTTTTTTCTTGTGCAGGTTTAGAAGGCCACTGGAGGAAGGCCAAGTGTCAAGCTTCCATGTGGGTCCCACGTGCTGACTGGGATGCCATGTGGTGCACTGTGGGCCCCATTATTCCTCTACCATACCAATCTTTGAGGGGCTCTATCTTTTGCATACAAGCTCAGATTGACGAACCGTTCACGCCATCATGATCAGGAAAATGAGCCCTCTCAACTGATGCCATCAGCTACTCCTTTCTACCATTTTGATTTTGGAGCCTTTATCCATCCCCTTGATGTCTCAAGATCCGCCTAGATCAATCCTCTCCACTAAGGAGCTTTTGGTCCTCCAAAAGCATGGAAAATATTTTTCATCTTTCTCTGTACCCTTTTTGCACCACAAATGTCCTGAAAAGGTCTCACTTCCATCTCCTTCACCTTTGTTCTTCAGATCCTTAAGCAATGAACCAACACCTGTTACTTCTGCAACCGGTACTACATTGTTTGCAGATCACATGCTTTGAATAACATGACCAAACTAAAGACCCAAACATCCGATACTTTCCACAAGCTTATATCACATACTCGGTGGTCAAGTTTACAACAAGATGGATGCAATACCCCAGCTATGACAGCAAGGCCAACTCATCATGGTTGCTTCAAAAACCGATGGAAAACACATCATCACTGCAACACATGATTTACAGTCATAAGGCCAAACACTATTGTTTTGACAAGTGACGAAAACATAACATCACTTCCAGAGTTTTAATATACAACTCAAAATATGACCGAAGACATGACCAGACATCATTGTTATTGACAAAGTGATGGAAAACACATCATCACTTTTACACTTTAAAAAGCAACAAATGATTTACAAAAGAATGACCATTGAATGACAATATGTCTAACAACCATTTTTCACTGATCATTGTGAATGGGTCACCTCCTTGTGGTGGTTTTGCTTCTTGAAAAACTGCTCTTCCTGGTTCATGCATCGATGCTTTGTCTTTAAGGCGTTGCTCTGGATGGAGCCTCCAACAAGTGGCTTTTTGATGGCCATTTCTATCACAATGACTGTAGTAGGTTTTCTTCCTCCATACTTGCTTAACCTATTTCTTCTCATGTTGTTAAGAGGGATTTTCATGCCTCATGAGTGCTGCCATTCTTTTCCAACACTTGGAAAAGGTATGGTTAGGTAAACCACAAAAAGTGCATGCTTTTCAATGCCTTTGTCTTCGTTAATTTTTAACAACATGATCATAATCAAAATGAACATTCGAAGATCAAAAGTGATTATACCTTCCTTTGTTGTTTCTAATGTCAGCATGCCAATGAGAGCTTGCCTCAGCTCTCTCCCTATGATGGAAACTACCATGTGATGATGGGGATGCTTTCCCATCATTCTCTTTTCTCGACGATATCTCGGACGACTCTGACACCTTTGAGCACTCTCCAACTTATTTCCCAACATACCCAAGTCCTGCTTGACGGGGTAATTCCTCTACTTTGATGGGGTTAACAATGCCTTGGCCATTAACGCCCAAGCCTTTTCCTTCATACCCCATTCTCTTCGACAATTTAGAGCCAATTCATGTGGTGTGATTTTCAAACATAGCAAAATCATCATCAGGAAACATAAATGAAGATGGAGAACTACTTTTTACCTCACATGAGTCACGCTGTAACTTTTCCAAGGCCTCTTCCTTTGCTTGCAGCTGTCATAGCAAACTTTGTTTCTCCTCTTTCTATTCATGTAGCTGCATCTTCCATTCATCATTTCGTGTTTGAAGATTATGCTTGTTTTGCTTCAGTTCTTCTATGGCCTCTTTTGTGGCTTGCAACTGAAGCTGCAATTGCTCCTTTTCCTCTGTTTCTTTCTGTAGAGTTTCATACATGATTTCCACTCTCTTGGAAATGTTGACCATGGTCTTATACATTGTTCTTTCATTCTTTGTCACTGCAAGTTCCATTGTTCACACTGCAATTCGCATACACATAAAGACCGCTCTGATAACACTTGATTGAGGTCCGAGTGTGAAGAAGGACCTTCCCAAGACCTTTTACTTTCGTGATGTGTTAAAATTTCTTTTTAAAAGGACATTAACAAAATACAGCTGCAGACTTCAAGGAAGAGGAACATAAGAATCATCAACACCTGAAAACAAAAGTCGTTGATAACGGAGTTCATCTAGGAGGGACTATGTCTCCGGGCCCTGGTGTCAAGATGGTGTAGGCCACTGCATTATTTGTTGTCAATAAAGATGATGTACACAGAGATGATGTCTTGATCATACAAGGAAGAATTCCCTCACGTAAGAGTGGCTCTAAGAGATGTTCCACAACTAGAACTCTCAATAAAAAAGACTCCTATCAGTATGACACAAAAACAAGCATGGTGCACATCTCGCCAACATGGCACAAAAGGGATGTCAAAGCAAAACACATGCATGACGACAACAAGAGTATCCTAATAACATACAACAAAGGATCTCAAAGAATAACATAAAGAGTTATGATGGAAAGTACATCATATGAAAGATTCTTCATAACATGAAGCAAGGAATCGTGACAACATGAAATAACAAGATCCTACATGAATCATCAATCATGGATCTATACAACACAACGCAGAAAGAAGAAGTACATGAACACATCATATACCTCACCACTAGGGCCACCTAAAGTAAAGGTTGTCAAAGTGTTGAAGCTTGCTGAAACATCGATCTCACATCATTGATCGCAAGAAGAAGACCGTTTGCACATGAAGATGGACATCTGCACTGGCACTTAGAAAGGTGACTGAAATAAGAAATGAGAGAAAGAAAAATCTAAATACACCATCAAATTTTTGGTGTCGAGTAGTGCTGAAACGACTGTCCAAAATCCGAATTCTGAGAATTTGAAAATTCGGAGCTCAAGGAATCTTTTAGATTCCCTTGGGATTCCTCAAAGATTTTGTTTCAGGGATGAGCTGAAAATCCGCTGCTCAGATGTCAAATCTATTTTCACCATTAGGATCCCTGTGGAAAACCATGAAAAACAAGTATAAACTTGACCATATTCTGACAAAGTGAAATTTTACCTCCTTTGGAAAATTTCATGGCTCATGGTTCTGCTCCCTATTTTTGCTGAAATCGTGGTTCCACATGCAATCTGGAAATGACCAAAAAATGCAGACCTTTGATGAAGAAATAGATAGCACCATTGCACTCGTGGTGACGAGAGGTGTAAAAACCATGTAAAATTTGTCAATTTCTAAAAAGTTGAAAATTTTGCCCTCCTGCAAAATTCATGGTTCGTGCATTAAAAAATTATTACACTGCCTTGATTTGCATGCCCGCTCCTATCTCGAAATTCATGCAGTCTTCCTCCTTGGCAAATGTGATGCAGGAGCAGGCGACTCAGAGAAAACCCTGCACTTTTTATGTTTTTTTTTTCCAGTTAAAAATATGTTTTTCTCAGTTAAAAATAGGAAAGTAAAAAAATTATGTAAATATTCTTTTCCCTAAATAAAAGGATAGAATCGGGATAAGAATTTCTATGTTTCCAGTTAAAATTAGGATAAGGATGGGGAAAAGCTTCCAGCTTTATATCATTATGTAAAAAAGGAAAAATCCTGTTTTTTCTAGAAAATAAAGTCTCAGAACATCTATTGTACATATCCATTATTATTATAAATGAAGCTGCAGTTGAGCTCTCATCTCATCGAGAGAGAAAGGAGAGATGAAAGGCAATACGAGTGGTTTTTTTATGAACCCTCTCATGTAATTGAATGGTGTTATTAATGCATATATTTTTAACTAACTGTAAAAAGATTTGAGATTTCCGTAGCCTTACATGGCGCAACTGATATGTAATATATATAGCTGTATGTTAATTACCCTGGCAAAGTGCGGCGTGGATTATTTCCTTTGTTTTCTTTTTGGATTGAAATTTGAGTTGTAACCGAAAGTGGAAATGCGGATGCGGCTGTGTGTTTTCATCGATGATATCTTTTATTATTCGTGTGGGAATTATGTTGAACGCTACTGGTAGAACGGTGATCCATGACGTGAGCAAAACTGTGTTATGTTGGAAGCTGTTGGAGTATTTACCGAGTCAGAGTTCCCTTTATTACTTTGCTGGCAATTAATACATCTGTTAAGTTAATGATTATGCATAAAACGCTTACATATGGAGAGTAGTAGCGCATGCCTGGAGTGCTAGTCGAAGGCAGAGTCTTGGCTCAAAGTATTACGGTATTGAAGATTTTGATATGTGTCATGTTATGAAATTGTTGTGAAGACGGCTTTAAAAAGGTTATGGCTGAATTAGCTAGCGCAGCGGAAGCATGGTGATTGTGTGAAATGATCCTGGTTTGCAGGCTACGGGCAGCCTGTCATCAAAATGGTAAAAAAATCAGTTTATATAAAGTTTTAGGGCGGATTAATTCATAATATTGTTATGGGTTATTTTTACCAAAACCCACTTTTAAAATAACTATATTCGAAACTTTACCAAACCGTATATCCCATATATATATATATATTAATATATATATATATTTAAATTGGTTGTACTTGAGATTTTATGTGTTGTACGTGGACGATTTTCGGCTGTCACCACTTCTCCTTGTATCCCGTGTGACCATATCCATGAACCATACGTTGTGTTGGTCATAAATGGCATACAACTATTTTGACTTATATGGGGTGTGGGTTGTTGGGACCATTCCCCAAGGACCGGCCCACCATCCCTTGACCCTCCAATGTTATCCATTGGAACCTTACCATTCACTTTATAATGGCCTGGATATTATTAAAGGTTTGGTTACCTCCACGTATTGTTATATGTTTGTTTTAATATAACCATTTCGTGACCTTGCCACGTATTGGTTATACGTTGGTTTTTTTTTGTCATATGGTATTTAATATAACCTTTTTGACATATGCATATGCATATGTATTTGGTTATAACCATATTGTTATATAGTTTAATATATTTTGGGTTTGATGTTTTTATATAGTTATTTTAATAACTGTAAAACAAATTTTGTCATATAGTTATCTAATAACCCAAAAATGATTTTTTTTTCTTGTGTAGGTCTAGAAGGCCACTGGAGGAAGGCCAAGTGTCAAGCTGCCATGTGGGTCCCACATGCTCACTGGGATGCCATCTGGTGCACTGTGGGCCCCATTTTTCCTCTGCCATACCATTCTTTGAGGGGCTCTATCTTTTGCATACGAGCTCAGATTGACGAACCATTCACACCATCACAATCAGGAAGACGAGCCCTCTCAATTGATGCCATCAACTAGTCCTTTCTGCCATTTTGAATTTGGATCCTTTATCCATCCCCTTGATGTCTCGAGATCCTCCTAGATCACCTATTTGAAATGTATAAAAAACAACCAACTTCTTTACCAAAAAATCATATGATAAATGTTATTTTTTTATACTTTTTTTTTTATATACATGACTATTATATTATCCTTTTTGCTACACAATTTTGCCTTGGTATGTCCTTGGCTATTAATAGTCTCTTGATTCTAAGGTGCGTGAATATGTTGTAAACTCTTTGAATTCATTTTTGTACTACTCATTAAGCTTTGAATATTTTAAAATATTGACCACTTTGCTTTCCAACACAGGCTTTAAATCGCTTGAAATTATCAAAATTTTTATATTTAAGTTTCAAGAGTTACACCCAATATTTTCAACTAGAACCATTAATGAATGTGAAGAACAAAAAGGTTCTTCCATTAAATTGGATTTGTAAATGGAGAGACAAATTTGTATTCACTAATGCCATTGGTTACTTTTCCCTATAAGATGCACTAGATTCACATTTTTCAATGTTTCTTTGCAAGAGGTGGTTGATCCACGTATGATTGGTATGATTTCAATAAAATTTATCTTCTGTGACAACTTTTTCTTAAAAAATGCAAGTAATAAGATTGTAAATGCCAAAGCTAAGACTCATCTAGATTGGTTACTTTATGGGTAAAAAAGGTTGATCCATTGGCACTTCTCATAGTCAAAGGGTACATCTTATTTTTTATTGTTTTAATTCATTTATTTGGAGGCATATTAGGAAATATATCCAACTCTGTACAAGTATTGCAATTGAAAATAACTCTACAGCCATTTTGGGTACAATGATTAATACATAAGATTATGTTCGAATTTTTTGACTAAATAGATATAGAAAATGTACTTTTTTTCCAGCATGCTTAGTAATGACACTAAGTTGAGAAATGGAAACAAGAAATGCCAATTTAATTTGTCCTTGAATTAAACTCAGAATTAAAAATCGAATTATATTCTCATAACAACTTGTAAATAATTAATTAAGTTTAATTAGCTTAATTAGCTTAGGAATTTCGAGTTGGAAGTATTTCCGAAATCATGTATATGTTCTCCCTACCTTTTAGGGGTCCATGATGATTTTAATTGTGGGTTGTAATTACATCACTCAGTTTATTGAGTTACGTTTAGTTAAATTAGTTCCAAACTGTTTGTGGAATTAATATAGATATAACAGTCAGTTGGTGTGCTAGTGCATCCACAAGTGGAACTCTAGTTAACTGAAGATTCCCTCATCAAAAACTCATGCATGTCAATTCTGAGAAAGACCCAGTTGAGACTAGAGTGCAGGGATAGTGTACTATCAGTTGTTTGATTTAATGAGTTCTATAGATCATGCATGAAATCAAAGAGGGACCTATGTTTGGATTGCGCAGTTTGGAAGCATGAATTTCCTTTAATTATGGCATTCATCATAGGAATTACATAACATATTAGGGGCTTGGAGAGCTCTATAATTTGCTAAGTGTTGGCCAAGAGCTTGCTTGTGAGTTGAGAGAGTTGCGCATACTAGCGCAGAATTGTTATAGTGAGAAAACGCTTTTTATCTTCACTCATATTTCTGATATATGCAATACAGATAACAGGGTTTTGAGAAGTTATTTTCCCCATATACATCTTGTGTTATGTTCCATTGATTTATTTTCTTCCTGTTCATATTGTTTTCATCGATCTATTGGCTTCCGCTGGTTGAAAGTAGAATTATATTCATGTGTTATGCTTTAGTAAATTGCATGAGCTTGTTAATCTACAGGATTTCTACATGGTATCAGAGCCGCGGACAGTATCCTAGAGAAGATTTAAAAGTTTTGAGTTCTTGGTTATAGGAGAAATTTGAATTTGAAATGCATACTTTAGGATCGATAGGTGGCATTCTACGGTTTGCGACTTGAGTATGCCTTGGAAGGCAACTAAAATTTTATAGCCTAGAGGGAGAGAATGAAGGTTATGCGAGAGGACAGTGGCTTGAAGGAATCCAATGCTCAAGAAATTCCTGAGTGAGTAGCATCAGATGCATAGAATTTGGCCAAATGGAAGAAGTGTCTAGTGAATGGGACGTGGATAATCCTTTAGGGAGTTAGAGACCACATTTTCTCAAGTCTCCATGGCAAGGAAACTCTGTATGATATGTGGAAATCATTGACAGACTTGTATCAGAATACTATTGACCAAAGGAAATTGGCATTAAAGGACAAACCTCAAAAAATAAAAATGGAGAAAGGCAAGACTATTCCAAAATACTTGACCAAGTTCACCCAATGTGGGGATGAACCTAGAAGTGTTGGAATCATGGTTGCCGAGGATGATATGGTGAATCCTACTCTTCTAGTACTCCTAAAGAGTTAGCATAGTTATCAGGACTCTGTTAATGGTCAGGAGAAGATGCCAGATTCGGAACGACTCTGGTCAGATTTGATGCAGGACGAGTTTAGGAGGAACACCAAGGATGGCTCTTCATCAAAGTCTGATGATGAAGAGAACCATGCCTTAGCGATTAAGGCAAAGAAGGGGAAGGGAAAGCTTCCCATTCCAAATTGGATTATTATCATGGAGGTAAGAAGTAAGACATGATGAAGGTTAAGCACTTTCATTGTTATGAGATGGGCCATTTTGCTACAAATTGTCCACTCAAGAAGTCCAAGAAGAAGTCGTCAGGAGGAGTGGTGAGTTATTTGGCCTCCCAATTCGAATTAGAATTTTCCCTCATTTCCTCCATGGTGTCATCAATGATGGGAAGTGTATGGTACTGAAATAGTGGAGCTGAATTCCACATGACTGATGATAAAGAGTTATTCAATGACCTGGAGGAGAAAGATCTCCATATGCATATCAAGATGCATGATGACAGGAAGTACTATGTTACTGGATTGGGCACAATTACTTTTCAGATGGAGCATGGGGCTCCACTCACCTTGAAGAATGTTATGTATGTGCCCGGGATGAAGAAGAACTTGGTATTTATTTTTGTGGTTGAGGATAGAGGTTACAATGTGATCTTCTCGAAAGGAAAGGTGTTCCTTTGACACATAGTCGTGGGTCAAGTAAAGAAGATTGGGATTTAGGTGAAGAATCTCTATAAGCTAGAGGTAGAGGATTGTGTTGATTTGAACATGAAAGAGAAGATGGTACAGAGCCGAAATGTTGGTGACATGTGGCACAGGTGATTGGGCCACTTGCATCATTGGGCTTTGAAGATCATGCAGTAGATCTCAACCAGTTTGCCCAAACATACGCTTGAGAAGGTTGATACATGCAAGGGATGTAATTTGGCAAAATACACTAAGTCTTCCTTTCACGACAGAGACAATCGATCAGAGGCTATTCTAGAGCGAGTCCATGCAGATGTGTGTGTAACATTCTCGAAAGCATCCATGACCAAGCATAGGTATTATGTTATATTTGTTGATGACTTTTCTCCAAAATGATGGATATTTTTAATGCAAAAGAAACATAAAACTTTCACAAATTTTTGTGAGTTTATAGCATTGGTGGAGAAAGAGTTGGGCAAGAAGGTTAAAGCTCCATGGAGTGATATCAGTGGTGAGTATGCCTCAAACGAGTTTAAGAACTTTTGTGCAACAAAAGGGATTAAACAGGATTTGATGACAACCCATAACCCTCAGCAGAATGGGTTGGATGATGTTGGAATTTCTACGTTTAACCCATTAGAAATTCTTCTTGTACTATCTGATTTATTTCTTCCTACTTGTTCGATTACTTAACAAGTTATTTACTATGTAAATACTGAAAATAAATACAAGTACAATATCAACATCTACAAATCATCAACTAAAAGTAAACAAGCACACAAGTGACACCATTATTTTTGGACCAATGTCCCCATAAAAATTCAATGCGGGAAAACCGGTGTAGCTATTCAGAGGGTTTTTTTACTATGCAATTTTCAGAATACAACTACAGTGCCAAAAATGGCTCACCCAACAAAGAATTCCCTCGACAATTGTACCTCTCCTCAAAGATAGATATTCTGGCTGATTTATTACTAGATGAACAATCCCAGAGCAAAAATTGCAACCTTTGCTTCTCTGTGTCACCCTATCTGGCTCACCAGCTCCCAGTCTATCCCACAAAATCCTCCAGCGTTGCCTCTGGGCCCTGCGTCAACTCTTCTAGCCTCTTCATCAGCTTATGTAGTCTCCACGCCAGCCCCTAGACACTCTATGTCTCACACGTTGGCCTCTCTGGCACTAAATAGCTCCTCACTGCCTCTACATCAACCTCACTTAGCTCTACACTACCTCTTGGGTACCAACTCTGCCTCTTCGTTATTTATTCACTGCCCCTCAACTACAACTCAGATCACTCACTCAATTTCCTCAACAAACCCTACCCCATAAAATCAAATTCTTGATCTCTCGCGGTGTGTTCTCCAACTGACCCTCAAGCCTCCTCTTATACTTTCCTCCTTGGTCTATCAATAGCCGAGATTAAATATGTAATCAATGACTAAGATTATATTTGGCTTGATCCATGACTTTTGGAACATTCTAAGCCATTTTTATATTAATACCCATTAATATTTTATTTTTCCTAAGTTTAGATTTAGGAACTCCATTAAAAATATTAATTATTTAAATACCTCCCAAACCTATTAGAATCTTCTCAAACCATTTATGGGTCTTGGAGATCTCATGTTCTTTAGACTCTCCACCAATTTTCATGGCTAGATCACATCTGATGCTACCTCAAATCAGTAGCTGTGAGGAAGCACATAAGCATAGTAGGGGCAGTAAGGGAAATGTTGCATGATCAAGTCCTACCAATACACTTGTGGGTTGAGGCATGCAACATAATGGTTTATGTTTAGAACCGTAGCCCACATCAAATACTTGAGAATAATTGAGGATAGTTGTGGGGTACACTGATACACCTTACAATTATCGTGTGTACTTGTCAATTAGTAGGATGACTGTGGTTCATAGGGATGTCAGATTCGATGTGTAGAAGGCCATGCAAGTTTCCCTTGAGAGGGAGCTTGAGCTACATGTGGATGATGCACATTTATCTCCTAATGTTGGGGAGCCTTAGATTGATGTGGAGCAACCACATGCAAAGGATCCAAGAGTGGATACATTCACTGAGGCAAAGTATTATAGTGAGGGAAGAAGGTGCACCAAAGAGGCTGACAAATTGTTGGATGATGCACGGGGGAATGTGGGAGCACCCAATTCTTAGTGCAGGTGGAGGAGGTCACCTGAGACGTACACTAGATACATAACTCTTATGGGAGAATGTGTTGTGATGGAGCCATCTTCCTTTAAGGAAGCAATGCGGCAACCGATTTGGCTTGATGCCATGGTGGAGGAGTATGACTCCATAGTTCGTAACAGTGTTTGGGATGTGGTTCCACGACCAGAGGAAAATTTAGTGGTGAGCTCCCATTGGCTTTACAAGGTAAATCAAGCTGTAGATGGTAGTTTGGAGAAGCGTAAGTCTAGATTTGTGGCTCATGGCTTTTCATAGGTAGGGGGGATTTGCTATGATGGGACCTTTGCTCCTCTTGTAAGGTACTCGTCAATCAAATCTATATTGGCACTATTAGCACAAATGGGTTGCAAGATACACTAGATGGATGTAAAGATAGCCTTCCTTAATTCCATGATTGAGGAAGAGATGTACATAGAGCAGCCTAAGGGTTTTGACACCTTTGACCATGAGTCACATGTGTGTCGACTCAAGAGAGTGTTGTATGTGCTAAAGCAAGCACCCTATGCTTGGTACACCAAGATAGATAGCTACTTCACTAGGTTGGGCTTTATGAAGAGTGAAGAAGATGAGAACCTGTACCACATAGTGGTGGAAAGTAAGTTGTTGATCATTGTACTTTATGTTGATGATCTCATAGTGATAGGTGATGATCAGCTGATGAAATATTGCAAGGAGGACCTTGTAAGAGAGTTTGAGATAAAGGACATTGGGCTTATGCATTACTTGCTTGGCATGGAGGTATGGCAGGGAGATCGGGAGTTGTTTGTGCCTCAGAGAAATTATTCCAATGAGATACTCAAGAGATTTTGCATGGAGAATAGAAAACCCATGGAGACTCCTCTAGCAGCTAACTGGAGGGAGGAGGATGATACTCTAGGGGAAGTAGTGGAAGATACTATTTATAGGCAACTTGTGGTTTCACTCATGTACTTGGTGAACATAGGACTGGATATGTGTTATGCAATTAACCATCTTAGTCACGCAATGATTAGGCCTACCAAGGTGCATTGGACAACAACAAAGCATGTGTTGAGATACCTTAGGGTCACTTCTCAGTATGGATTATAGTGCAAACAGATAGAGGGAGTGAAGTTTCAAGGCTTCAATGATGAAAATTGCGAAGGGAGTCCATTCGACTGGAAGAGAGAATCAAGAAGGATCTTCAGTATTGGGTCAACAACATTTTCTTGGTACAGCAGGAAACATAGATCAGTTGCACACAGTTTAGTAGAGGTAGAGTACATGTCTGTGAGTCAGACAACATGTGAGGCCATCTAGATGAGGACGATCCTGGATGGTTTGTTTCGTCAGCAGATGGATCCAACTATGATTTACTGCGATAATATGAGTTCTATAAAACTCTCTGAAAATCCAGTTTTTCATGATCGATCAAAGCATATTGATATCCAATATCATCATCTCAGAGATTGTGTATTGAGGTAGATTATGTCATTAGAGTATGTTACCACCGAGGAGCAAGATGCTGACATTTTGACAAACGCAATGTCAAGATGTAAATTTGAGTTTCAAAGAGACAAGATTAGGGTAGTTGATAATCCCTTTCTTGTTTAGAGGGAGTGTTGAGAAATGGAAACAAGAAATTCTAGTTTAATTTTTCCTTGAATTAAATTGAGAATTAAAAATCGAATTCTATTCTCATAGCAACTTGTAAATATTTAATTAACTTAATTATCTTATTAATTTCGAGTTGGAAGTCTTTCTGAAGTCATCTATATGTTCTCCATAAGTTTTAGTGGTTCAAGATGATTTTAATTGTGAGTTGTTATTAGATCCCTCGGTTTACTGAGTTATGTTCAGTTAAATTAGTTCCAAACTGTTTGTGGAACTAATATAGAGTTAACAGTCACTTGGTGCACTAGTACATCCACAAGTGTCACACTAGTTAATTGAAGATTCCCTCATCATAAACTCATGCATGTCGATTATGAGAAAGACCTAGTTGAGACTAGACTGCAAGGACAGTGTCCTATCGGTTGTGCAATTTACCGAGTTGTATAGATCATGCATGTAATTATAGAAGGACCTATATTTGGATTGTGCAATTTTGAAAGCATTGAATTCCATTTAAATACAGTCTATTTATCCTATAAATTAAGCGAGAGATTGGGGGCTTGGAGAGATGTAGAATTGGCTAAAAGTTGGCCAAGAGCTTGCTTGTGAGATGAGAGAATTGAGCATACTTGTGTGGAATTGTTCTAGTGAGAACAAGCTTTGTATCTTCACTCATTTTCTGATATATGTAATATAGATAGCAGGGTTTTGAGCAGTGGATTTCCCTAGATACATCTTGTGTTATGTTCCATTGATTTATATTCTTCTTGTTCACATTGTTTTCATCGGTCTATTGGCTTCCACTAGCTGAAAGTAGAAGTAGATTCTAGTCGGTGCTTTAGTAAATTGCATGAGCAGGTGAATCTACAGGTTTTCTATAGAGTATATTCTTATCAACAACTTGATAACACTTTTATTACCCAATTTGACATTCATATACAATGTCTTCAATGTTATTCATAAGTTCATACTCATTGTTAATTCTACATTAGTATTGACAGTGTTACCTAGGCTTGCAAACATATTTCTATCTCTAGTCACATGCTTGTAAAACCCATATCTAGCAATCAAATGTCATTGTTACTCTCTTCAAAAAAAAACATAGGAAATAAACATAGACTTGGAAGTACTTTTAAAGGTATTTGTAAAATTAGCTTTATTTTCATTCAAATATACATGCTTTTTCCTATATATGTTTGCCTAATTCCCATAATTTTCACAATAATAATATTGAGCTTTGGATTTTTAATACAATATTATTTCCTAATGTCCTTTACCAATCCCTCTTTTATTTCAAACATTGAGACTTACATTTTCCTATATCTCCTTAATATAAAATTGAATTTCCATATCTTTATGGATTTTATCTATTATATTTTTACTTTTCTCTATTGTTCCTTCCTCTACCTTTACTAACATATTCTTATCATTTGAAGGAATTCTTGAATCAACCATCGTCCTTATTCATCGTTGTCTTGTTGGATATGACTGATCCCATAAGGTCATTTATAGAAACAGTGTGCTAGATTCTTTCATTCTTCTTTAGAAATAATTCCAATATCAAACTTAAATAGGAGGCTCACCAAAATTTTCTCAAGAACATTATGATTGTTTACATCTTTACCATGTGTTCTTAAGTAATTTAATACATTCAAAATCCAAATAATAAACTACTTAACATACCTAGAATCCTTCAACTTCGTAATCTTAAAACTTACGCTAAGAATCTACAACTTTTCCTTTTTTACATTGTTTGTTCCTTGATAGCCAATCATTATGGTTTTCCCAATTTTCTTAACATAATTTAGTATTTCAACTCTTCAAAAAATTGTTTCGTCTACTTCTGGCTAAATAAGACATAGTGCCTTTGAGTCCTTCTTTATATTTTCAATTAACTAGTTCCTTTGAGATCATTTACATATATATCAAAACAATGCTAAGAATGAAGCAATTTTTTAATCTTGATTTGCCAAACTTCATAGTTTTCACTTATCAAAATTGGTCCTAATACTATTCTAGACTAAGTATAGATATCATTAATTTGATTATCTTTTTATACCCATATCTATCAACATCAAATACCAAATTGAAATTACATAATTTAAACCATGCTTACTTGATGTAGGGGCATATACCCCACCCAAACCAAATATGATTTTATGAAGCTTCTAGAAGGGAAACATGACAACCAAAGATCAAGGACACAAATTCCTCTAATTTTATGAAATTTTCAATTAATTAGAAGCCTCTACAAGGCATGCATTGGCATAAGGAGATATTCCTCATTCCTTATGGTTGTTTTGTTTATGTATAAGAGGCCCGCATGATGTTAGAGTTAGTGGCCAAATCCAATGTAAATAGCAGGACAAGTGGTGGGTAGGCCCTAAGGGGTTCTGGCCTGTAACAAATTTTATTTTCTTTAATGTAAGTTTTCTTGCATTTTAATTGTTCTGCGTTAAATTGATGTATCTAGATCTTGTTTTATTTGTGTTTTCCATTTTTTATCCATGTAGATAGTTGTCGATCATGGAATCAAGGGAATGAGACTCCAAAGTCCTATGTAACGACAGGTGTCTACATTCACCATAAAGGGATATTACTGATGTGCTATCCATGCATCCAACACCTATACACTATGCAGTATTAGTTAGGTTATAGAGGGCATTGTGGCTATTGTGGGTAATTTTTTGAGGTGTTTGATCTTAATAGATATTGAATTGAAGAAAAGAGCCACCCAAACTGACCTTTGACTCGAGCGGGACCTAGTTAACTAGTCGAGCCCTACAACGAGACAACATCTAAAGTCAAATGGAGTCGTCTACCAAGGCGGAGGAATTGCCCAGATGGCCAAAAGTGGCCGAAATCCGAGCAAAAAAATTTCAAAAAATATTGTAGGGGCAGTGTTTGAATCATGTTTTTGATGGTGGAAATGGATTTAGCACCATCAAAAACGTCTAGGACAGTTAAAGTTTTGAAGTTTAACAACTATAACTTGGATTTACAAAAATCCTTGGTGGATTTTCTCTAAATATAACCAGAATTTCCATAACTTTCCGGGCAATTCCTCCGGCTAGTTAGACTTCGGCAAGTAAAACTGCGTAGCAAGAAAGGGTTTGACATTTGACCTTATGTCGAGACCCAACTACCCTACCTAAAGTGGGACCCACGAGATCAACCCCTTATTTTGGTCGGGCCTAGAATGAGAGAGCATAGTGTGATTTCTTTTTGGCCATAGTGTTATTGAGGAATTTTAGGAGAAAAATTGAAGAACCCCCTGGTTTGGTATTCATCAGATGGTATCAGAGTGTAGGAAGAAGTGAATATTTCCTATTAAACAACAACTTATAGCTACAGTTGGGTATAAGTTGCTATAGTAATTCCCTAGTTGCAGGTCAGTGGACTTGTTAAGTAAAGGTGAGCAAGCATGCAATACCCATGCAAGTAGAAGAAGCTTGAGAAGTTATAGAGGAGGTGAACAAAGATACTAAATGTTCAAGCCAAAGGACGAGATTCATTGAGGCGTGAATGAAGCTTTGTCAACTCACTTAGTGATACATGTGGAGACTAATTATCAATGCGAGGTGAAAAAGATGTAGCAATCAGGCACATGATCAAGATATCATGAATATTTTCAAGCGCAAGAGTATGATGTAAGGGCATAAACTTTACCCAAAATAAATCTGATTTTTTGAAGCTTCCTGAAAGGAAACATGGTATCCAGAGACAAATGACACAATTTCCTCTTATTTTATGTAATTTTTAATTAATCAGAAGCCTCTAGAAGGCATTCACTCATGGAGGAAGAGATTCCTTATTCTTTAAATTTGTCTTATTTATGTATAGTCCACTTACAAGTTGTTATAGGAGAATCCAAATCCATTGTAATTACTAGGTCGAGGGGTGAGTAAGCCTTGAGGGGCCATGGCTTATAAAAAAAATTGTTTTCTTTAATTTAAGTGTTTTGGAATTTTAATTTATGTGCATTTAATTCACATCACTAGATCCTGTTTTATTTGTGTTTTATCTGTCAGGCTGATTGCTGATAATGGAATGATAGAAATGAGAGTCAAGAGTCATATGTGATGGCAGGTGTTTGTCGTCACCATAGACGGATCTTGCAGAGGTCCTAGCCATGCATCCAACGCTTGAACACCACAAAGTCTTAGTCATACCAAAGAGGGCACAGTGGTTGTAGTGAGTGATTTTTTTTAAGCGTTTGGGTGTAATGCAAACCATGTACAAGAAAAGAGCTACACCACCCTACCTCGAACTCGAGTGGTATCAAATCGATTGGTCGGGCCCTGCACCAATCCAGCATGTCAAGGTAAATTGCGCAGTGAGAAAGGTCCCGGTCTCCAACCTCAAATCAGGGCCTAACTCCCCCAATTTGAAGTGGGACCTATGCGTTCAACCCATTGGTTTGGTCAAGCCATGAACCAAAGAGTGTGATGTGATTTTTTTCAACCATTTTGTCATTGTTGCAGTTGGAAGTAATTTGTTGTGGGTCAAAACCTAGATATCCTAGGATCGAGGACTTTCAAGGGAGAAAATGAAGAACCCCATGGTTTGGTATTCATCATTACTAATATTTGTGACTTAGACCAACGTTTTTATCAACTTAGAAGTCTCTATTTCTAGAATCAACAAAACCCCAACTAGAGACATCATAAATTTATCATAATTGTGTATTATTGATGAGGCTCATCAATAGGTATATTATATTGGTCACAATTCCATCCTCCATCTTATTAAATTATCTTTTTCTCACATTTATCTAAAAGTTTTGTTATATTATTCTTAATGTGAGCAGTAAAGATGTGTTACTATGTCATGTGGCCTAATGTGTGTTAAATTTAGGAATTGGGACACTTTTGAAATGATTTTAGTACAAGAACTTGTAGTAGACAAGCAAGAGAGATTATAGGAGATGGTCCACCTCCTTAATTCATCAAATCAATCGAAGATCTCCCACTCTATCGCATCCACTCGATGTCATTGGGAGCAAAGCAAGTCGAATTCATTGGAGGTCGAGCTAGTGTAAGTCAAGGAAGATTCAGATTCATCTATTATCGAGTTAGGGAGGAAACTATCCCTATTTTCTAGGGAGATATTGGTAGCTCCAATTTTGTATAAATAAACAAGCTAAGGGACTCATTAGGTTTCGAAATTTTATTGTAACCAATAGACCATTAAGTTGAACCACATTTGAATGTTATTTTTATTATGTATTTGACAGTTTTTGAATGAGAATGAGAATTTATGTTTTGATCTAGCACTAAGTTGACGCAAACGGCCGAAGTGCTTGGGTTATGGCCCAAAACTAGAAGCAGAAGTTCCTATCTTGTATTTATATTCTTAGTCTAGAATGTTGATTAATTGTTGATGTTTATTCATGTTTCATTTAGCTTAGAAGATTGATTAAGTTGTTGCTTATTTACATTTCCATTAGATTAGAGGGTATATTAGTTGTTGCAGTTCAGTAGAGCAAAATCCATAAAAAATCCTATGGTAGTGACCCCTATCTCATCTCCCTCATGGGATTATGATTAGAGGACCCCACTCTCATAGCCCAAAAACATAGTGTGGTTTCCTATTCATTGCATAGATCAAGTTTTAGCATTAGTTAGATAGTTATTTATGATTCCTTGGAAAGATTTACATTTGTTATTTTTCTTCTCATCGTTGTTGTAGCTTAGAAGGTATTCCATCTCACAGACTAAGTTCTTGGTAGTAGTTAGATAACCTTTTCCAAATTCAACTCATCTTTACCACATTCACATGTAATAATTTGCAAATGAAAATAGAAATAGGTGTTGGTGTTATTGCAGAGTTGTTGATATGCAATAAAGGACCCCCTTTCACCAACTCCATTTAGGTTTTCTCTACCTTCTGTTGATGCATTCCAACCCATGTCCTAAAACTCTATGTTTTTGTGACCATGAGAAAGCCATCTTAGACCAAATCTAGTCTTCTTGAAGTGTTAGGCTTGGCTAAGGGTGATGATCACCTTCCTCAAACTTTCCACAACTTTCATAAACCATTCCAATAGTTCATCTCACCCTTGTTACCCTCCAAACCTGCTCAACCAACATCTTGTAACATTTCAGGACATCCTATAGGAGTACAGGAAATCTTGTAGCAACATCCTGTAGCATCTTGTTCTGACTGGCAATGATAGCCTAGCCTAGCTTAGGAGTAGTTTAGCCCCTCAACTAGGACTTCGTGACCATAAGTGCCACCTAGACCAGTCCTTTCACTCCTCTTTCCTTATTGCAATATTAGATAACATTGTTTCTTTCATTTCCGAATTTAGCAATTAGAACGTGATTAACTCTACAAGTGTGAATTAGATATTCAATGTATGCATTCTTGAATTATGAAATGGTAGAACAATATTTTGTTTTCAAGCAACCCTGATAGCTAGATGATTAAGTGTCAGTTAGCATAGTTTCCTTTCTACAAATTAGCATAATATTTGTGCCATTTCATATCCTTTACAAGTTGGCAACTTTCATTTCCCTAGTTAAAAATCATTTACTTGCTTTGCACTAGGACTAGCCTTTACATTCTATTTTCAATAGTTAGAATCCTTTCAGTTCAATAGAGGAATGGTCTAGAACCCTAATGATCAAGTGATCTACTTGAGGGTGGCATGAGTAGGATGATGTGTCTACTCTGTATATAGCATTGTCACCTCTAAGTTTGTACAAAACCCTAGGTTGATAAACTAAATTTGGTATATTTTGTAGTTGCGACATTCTTGCTACAATACTAAGGCTCATCACTTTTTAGTGTCGTTCCCTAGGGGGTGTCTAGGTAGATGTAATTTTTTCTTTTCTTTATGTTTTTCATTCAGTAGATAGATGTTATTCTTGCTTTCATTTTTGTTTGCAGTTTGTTTTGGAGAACACATAAAAAGAAAAAAATGCTTTCATGCCTCGTAGGAGTAGATACACTTTACGGCAATTCTTTCCAAATACCCCCACACCATCAAACAGTCAACATTCACTCTTCTTCAGTGACTGTCAACTTCCCTCTCTAACTGTAGGGGAGTTAGAGGACCCCTTAAGTGAACAAATTGAGATATTTGAAGAGCCTATTGGGGAAGAAGATGAAGAAACCATTCCACATACCCACACCATGGCTAAAAACATAGACGAGGGTGATTTTCCCATCTGAGAGGCTAATGGAGATGCTAGGATGAAAAATATAATCCCTTCTTCCCTTCCTCGCTTCCATGACTTAACCTCAAAGGACCCTGAAATATTTTCATTTGAGTTTGTTTTTGTTTGTAGAACTTATTATTATACCTATGATGACCAGAAGTCGAAGTTTTTCCCATCCACCCTTAAGGATGTATCCTTGCACTAGATCATGGGTCTACCTGGGGATATCATCACTACCTAGGTTCAAATGCAACAATCCTTTAACAACCAGTATAGGGGCTATTGTAGGTCTAAATAGGCCAAAGAGGAAATCTATAGAATGACTCTTGGACTAGATGAATCCCAGGAAGACTATGAGGAAAGGTTCCAGGTCATTTTTAAAAGGGCTAGATGCACCCTTGATCCTAAATCATTTAAGTTCCTCCTTCTTAGAGGAATCAGGGAGGAAATACTAGAAACATTAAACATGTTGTCTGGAGGATACATTTATCAAATATCATATGACAACATCACGGCAATATTCAAAAACCATTCTAGGGTTGCTAGGAAGAAGGGTAGGTCTACTCAAGCTTTGGCTAGCTCCACTTCCTCCACCACATCTATCAAGATTGAAATTGGAAACATGTTGGAGGAATATAAAAGTGAAATATTGCACACCTTTTCTCTCAAAATGGACACCATGCAGATCAAGAGGAAAAAATAGGAAGCAGAGAGAGCCTTAGCTATCTTTTCCCCTAAATGCACTAGAAGGCACCGTAGAAATGAATGTCCATTAAATGTTATAGAGGTATGCTTGATCTTTGAGGAAAAACATTACACAAATAAGTCTCCTTTATTGCCTGGATTGAAAGTTGTATACCAAGGGGTAGAAGGTGAGGATGAACAACTATGTTACATCAATCAAAGGAGGCCTCAAGGACCTCAACCATACCACTAGGACATGCAAGGTGCATCCTATTCCTATTACCATCCCAACCAGAATGCACCCCTACCCCCTTGGTATTCTCCTACTCATCCTTCATGGTCCACACCTTCTCCTTGGTCTTATGCACTACAGTATCCTCCCCAACTTGCCAATCAACCATTTCAGCCATAGGCTTCAACACATCCTCAGTAGAATACCCCATCACGAGGTTGGAGGCATAAATTTAACCAACCACCTGCTTTACTGCCTCCACCTCCATCTCAACCATAGTGTATTCATCCTGCTCCACATAAGAAACCTCAGATGTCTACTCAACTAAATCCAAACCTAAACAACAAAAAGGCACAATAGATCTACACTGGAGATACATCTTACCCTATCTATGATGTGGAGATTCAGGAAATTAACCTCAAGACTGGAAGAGTGCTCCTGGATAACCAACCTCCATCTCCAGCCGGGGAGCTTGAAGAGGAAAAGGAAGAGATTTTTCCTAAATCCAATCAACCTCCTTTTCCTAAAATATCAATCCATCCTAACCAACACACCCTAGAAGAGAATGACTTTTTGGGAGAATTGAAAAAATTGTGTGTTAAAATCCCACTCCTCCAAGCTATCAAGGATGTTCCCATCTATAATAAGCTTATAAAATAGAAATGATTCAAACATCTTGAGAGGAGAAAGAAAGACAACCCTACCATCAATGTCCTTGGTCAGTTATCTGATCTAATGTTGGGGAGAGTGATTTTCCCAAACTATCTAGACCCTGGGAATCCTATGGTAGATGTGCACATTGATGGCATCATTGTCCCTCACACCTTGATTGACTTTGGGGATGCCATCAATGTGATCACTAAGGAAACCATGCTCAAACTAAATCTCCAAGGATCTTAGAGAAATACCACAACAATGCTACAACTGGCAGATAGGTCCACAGTGGGTCCTAAGGGAGTTATTGAGGATTTAATGGTCTTTATTGATTCCTAGGAGTATCCTGCTAACTTCCTAGTTCTCCAGCGCAATACCAAATTCAATGGTTATCCTATCATCCTTAGAAGACCATGGCTAGCCACTGTTAATGCTTACATAAGTTGCATCAGAGTTCCCCCTAAATCTATCATCCAGGTAGAGGAGTAGAATTGTAAAGAAGACTGTGCATTTCACTTGGATTGGGGGGAATCTCTTCAAGCTACGATGAGATCAAATCTTGAGGAGATGTGTCAGGGAAGAGGAATTATTTAACATCGTCTTAGCTTGTCATGATGGGCCTTTTGGAGGTCACTTTGCTACCAAGAAGACAACTTTAAAGGTTTTACAAGTTGGCTACCACTAGCCCACTCTCCACCAAGATGCAAGAAGATACACCACTTGATGTGATCAATGCCAAAGGATGGGGAAACCTACTCCCAATGATGAAATTCTCTTGCAACCTAGGTTGGATTTAGAGCCATTTGATAAGTGGGACATGGATTTCATTGGGCCAATTGATCCACCATTAGGGCAAAAAAAGTACATCATTGTATGCACTAATTATTTGAGAAAGTGGGTTGAGACATAGGCTGTCAAGGTAGCAACAGAGGAGAACGTGGCTAAGTTCTTGAGGGAGAATGTGTTCTACAAATTTGGGTATCCGAGAGAGTTAGTCATCGATCATGAAGATCAATTCACATCACATCTGATTGATAATTTGTTAAGGCAATATCATATCAAGCACATAAAATATGTTACCTATCATCCTCAACCCAATGGACAAGTAGAGGTCACCAATAGGGCATTAGAAGGCATCATCACCAAGGTTGTGAGTAGCAGCAAAAAGGATTGGGAAGACAGATTAGTGGATGCCACTTAGGCCTATAATAAAAGTTGGAAGACAACTATGGTTTGACACATTATGACTTGGGCTATGGAAAGAAGGCTTTTCTCTCCATACAATACTTTAAGAATGGAAGCACAATTGGATTTATATGTTACAAAGGAAAAATAAGAGAGGTTTATCCAGTTAAATGGCTTGGATGAATTCATAATGCAGACCCTCCTACACACTAAAGTTATCTAATTGCAGAGGAAGGTCTAGCATGATAGGAACATCAAGGACAAGGTTTTTCAGGAAGAAGATTGGGCTCTGCTATATGACTCTAGGTTCAAGGACTTCAAACGAAAATTGATGATAAGGTGGTTAGGCCCATACCTGATAGTGAAATTCCATGACAATGGAGCTTTTCAAATCAAGACCATTGATGAGGTAGGGATTCCCTTGCTTGTAAATGGCTACAGATTGAAGGTTTACAAAAAGCCTCTGTCCAGGGAAGAGTTCATTAGCACCATTAGCCAAGAGGTGAATGTCATTGGAAGTGTCCTAGCTTCCATGTCACAACATTCCTAAATACTGTTTTTTTTTTGTGAAAAAAGGAAAGGAAAAAACAACAAAAGGCGTGGATGAAAACCTCCATGAGGCATCAGAGGCCAACTCTTGGGTTGAAAAACTCCTTGAGGTAGCCCAGGAGTGAAAAATGAAAAAAGAGAAAAATAAAATACCCTTGAGTGGAAACCTCCCTGGAGGCACCTAGGGAAGAAAGAGAGGTTGAAAAAATCTCTTGAGGCAGTTTGTGTGTCCCTAAAAAGAAAAAAACAAAGAAGAATGCCATGACAGGGATCTATTAATAATTGCTATCATTTTGCAGAGTTTGAGGGCAATGGGAATTTACAGAGCTCCAGGAACCACATGATCAAGTTCCATTACATTTTTTCTTCATCCACTCCATACCATCCATGTCAACCATGTCTTTACTAGTCTCACCCATCTTTGGGGCTCAAAACCCCATTTTTAGGCCTTCTCAGGATGTCTTCTAACTACTATAGGAAGATCCACTACAAGATGTCCTAAAATTCTACAGTAAAAAGGATCTGATTGGAAAATCATCATACATGGCCTATCCAAGGCTAATCATATTCCTCACACCTTCATAAAATCACTCACCCATCCTCCATGCATCCCTGGTTCAAAAAATCACCATCTCTCAAAGCCAACCCTAAGTCCTATCATTAAAAAATAAAAATAAAAAAACACAGAGGACATTTCATTTATTTCCACAACCCTTCACTACTCCACCAGGGCTCTAACATCATCCTTCAACCCCTACACTCCTTCTCACCACTCCTCTAAAGTAAAATCCCTTGAAAAATAAGAAAAAATGGGTTTCGACATGAGCTCCTGTAGCATCTCGTGGCACTATTCCAGTAAGCCTCAAACCTATTTTTTCTTCACTCAAGATTGAGGGGATGGTAATTTCATGCTGAAGAATCTTTCCATTGCAAGTAGGACTCCATAACAATAGAAGTAGTGCCTAGGATATAAGAAAAGAACCTGCACACATGAACAACACCAACAATCAAATGCACAGGACCACAACAGGAATACACAAAAAAAAACAAAGTAACTCCTTGAGCAACAGCACAAGAGGTTCAACACTCCATCATGCATCGATCAAGCACAAGGTAGATATAGATATGGTAACCTCTAAGCTCCTCCATAGTTGTAAAATAATGAAAAATGTATGAATGTCGAGGAAAAGTCTTTTTTATAAGTTGGAGGTGGCCAGTTAACTTGGCCATCCTCATCTAATGAAAAAAAAGTGATCTATCAATCATCATTAAATGTAAGAGTGTCGCATCAATCAAAATAAGTTAAGAGGGAGTGGGTGTTGATTATGAGGGATGAGAGAATGATCACTCCAGGTGGGCCAACGGTCCAAGTGAGGAAAACTCGTGCTACTGCCAACCATCACAACACTTCAAGCCTTAGCCAGAAATAGCATAAAGCTAAAGCTTTCTTGCATTTTCACTCATTTCAAAATTAGTTAAGGTAGGGTTTGAGCTTGGGAAGATATCGCGAGAGTCGAACCCTACTCTGTCATTTATATAGGGAACAACTCTACTCTGACATTTATATAGGGAATAGTTATAGGAGGTGCAGGAGGCTATAAGAAACAACTACATGAAGTGCAAAAGGCTACATAAAGGTACAAGAAGCACATAAATGGCTATAGGAATCCTCCAAGAGTGCAATAATGGTGCATAGGGTCAATTTAATCTACAATATCATTATACCAGACCTTATGGTGAAAATTAAGTCGCCCCGGTCATTCTTTTATCCATGCTTTAAATAATGGTGCACCTTGAACTCTCTTAGTATTTACAATCATATTTAGGATTAAAAGAGTTTTTTGGCTATAAAATATAAGGGATATACATCATTTTCATCAACTAGAGGTTCCACCCCTATGTTCCCTTTGAATTCATACTAGAATTATTACAGGAAGAAACCATCCTACACCTAGTTGAAAATAGAGAAGAATATGGGAGGGGGATTCAATAGGAGAGAGACTACATATACTATGATAATTCACCTTCATCCCACTTTAGTAGACATTTTCAGGACGCATCAATGGTTAGGTTTATTTGAGTTGTTAAAAGGATATGATGATGATATCAATTATGAGTTTTTCATGGCCCTAACCCGTCAGGCCAGTATGAGCGCTACCACTGTGGTGAGGGGATTACCCATTACCATCATTCCCGAGCTTATTAGCAGGGTGACAACAGTTCCCTTAAGGGTCCATGGGACAAAATAAGACAAGACCAGTAGTGCCCTTGCTAAGAAGAATTTATTCACTGATGATGAGAAACCAATTGAAGATAAAAATGGAGTCAAAAGGGAGAGCCTCCCCTATCCCTGAGATGAAGTGGCCTACCACATCCTTAAGTTCATCTATTGTGAAGGAAGACTGAGTGTAGTCTATGTCTACTAGTTCAAGCTGCTACATGAGCTGAGATTTCGAGAAAGATTACCAATAGCCTAAAGACATAATGTGCCTTATATCCTCCTACATTCCATCATGGAGATGAGCTAGAAGGTGAAAGAGGGAAAGAAACAACACTTAGGACACCATGGCCTCATCAAACTAATAGTGGAATATGAGGAAAAAGAAGAAGAAGAGGAAGAAGAAGGAGAGGAAGAGGAAGAAGTAGTAGAAGAGGAAGAAGGAGAAGAAGAAGAGGCAGGGGCAAAGAAAACAGAGGAAGAACCATAGAAAAAGGAAGAGGTAGAGGAACAACAAAAGGAATAAGAAGAGGAGGAGCAATGGGAACAACCAAGCCTAGAGAAAACCATTACACCTAGAGAAGAGGAGGTACTTTCATAGCAGAAAATTTTGTCTCCTAAACACCTTGAAAACGAGGCGGATGTTGTCCTAACTACCTTGGGAACACTAATCAAACCTAAGAAGAAAAGTCAGAGGCAAATTCCCCTCTACTTTAAAACAAGTAAAATCACTAGGATTAAGCAAGGGAATCCTCAAACTCCCACAAAGACCCCTATTATAATTGGAGAATCACCAAGTAAAAGAGAGGAGCTAGAACCCATTGAAATGAAAGTTGAGAAAGCCACATCTCCTAGAGCCATTTCAAAGACTCCCATCACCTACGTAATAAAGCCTATCATGATGGAAACCTCCTCTTAGTAGCACAAGGCACCTATCACACTCCAACAAAAGGGAAAAGGCATGCTACAAGAATTAGAGAGCCCACTACAGGAAACACTGACAGTGCTATAGGAAAAGCAGAAAATGCTACAAGAAGAGTAGAAGGGGTAGAAATAGGAAACACAACAATTACAGGAGGGGTAAGCTTCTCCAAGAACCTTTGAGAGATATTTTCCATACCTGTAGGAGCATATTCCACACCCCAATTTGAGCTCCTACTACAAGTTCATTGTAGGAGGTAGAGTGATCCCATAGAAATTCGCAATCCCTCTCTTCTTTGAACTTGAGGGAAAAAGAGGAAGGACACATAGATGGATGCAAATTCTCAAATCTAAGAAACTGGAAGATGTGGGCCTTATGGAAGAAATACTCCTAAAAATGGGAAAGAAGTTGAGTGAGTTAAGGGATAGAGATTACACAATGAGAACATAGCTGCAGGAAGAAAACACATGGTTGAGGAAGAAAATGTAAGAGAAGGAGACCCAATTGGCCAAAATGGCAACCCTCTCCATGGAGGCACTTCAATGTAGACTGCCACCCAAATCCTATGCAATTTTCCTCAATGACTAATGGATGCAGTTCCAAATTAAGACATTAGAACAACATGGTCCATGCCATTCTAGGACTATAGGCATTTCATTGAGTTGTGTGACAATATTAGCGTGGAAGATAAAGCCAAATAAGCTCAATTTTACCTACATAACCTCATCTTAGCTGACATGAATGTTTGGGATCCTAATGCAAATTTGGGAGACTTGTAGCTGATGTATTTTGCATCTTGGATGATTCATGAGGAGGCCAGGGGTAAGGAAGTGAAGAGAGTATTGGAAAAAGAAGAAAAAGAACCCCTCTACATCAAGGCAGAGCAGATAAGTTCCATGGTTGTAATCAATAATCACAACATCATTTCTAATGATGCTAAGTTTGCACCTAGATATCTTTCCATCCAAGAGTAGGCCATGTCCCACTTTGAGGACACTCTAAGACTGTTCGGGGAAGAGAGCCAACAAGCGTGTGAGAGAAGATGGAATACCCTACCACATAGTCTCCATATCAGGGAGTATCACTCCCCTAAGAGATTGAAAAATGCATTGGATAGAACACCTATGTACAATAAGGCCATGTGAATATTGAAGATGAACTGGATTGGACTTAAGCTCAATCCACAATTGTTGTTGGGTTTACAGGAGGAAAGGAAGGACGAAGAGGAAAGGAAGCAATGGGAAGACATAGAGAAAAATGCAGGCTTCTATCCTCAAGAAGAGACACCATCTACAAAAGCTTGGGAAGTCAGAGAGGCCACCAGGGCCATGATAGCCTAGGCTAGCTTAGGAGTATTTTAACCTCTCTGCTTGGACTCCATGACCAGAAGTTCCACCTAGACAAGTCATTTCACTCCTTTTTCCTTCATGTAAGATCGAATAGCATTACTTGTTTCATTCACGAATTTAGCAATTGGAACTTCATTCATTCTGCAAGTGTGAATTAGATAGTCAATGCATGCATTCTTGAATTATGAAATCATAGAATAATCTTCTATTTTCTAGAAACCCTAGTAGCTAGATGATTGAATGCAAGTTAGCATAGTTTTCTTTCTGGAAATTAGCATAATATTTGTGTCATTTCATAGCCTTTACAAGTTGACAACTCTCATTTCCTGAGTTAAAAAGAATTTACTTTGTTTGCACTAGGACTAGCCTTTACATTTTACTTTCAGTAATTAGATTCCTTTCAGTCCAGTAGAGGAATGGTCTGGAACCCTAAGGATCAAGTGACCCAGTTAAGGATGGCATGAGTAGGATGATGCACCTGATGTGTATGTAGCATTGTCACCTCTACGTTTGTACGAAACCTTGGGTTGATAAAGTAAAGTTATTAGCTTTGGGAGTTGCAGCATTCTTGGTGCAATACTGAGCCTCATGAATTATAATTACAATGGTCAAATTATTTGAAGAATTCTATCACAATTAAATAAATGTAGATCAAATGAGGGATCAAAGAAAAATAATGTAGTGCCTATTGTAGCTTATTTTTTCCTCTTGGATTTGGACCATGAACAATAAGAGTTGATCGTAAAGGGAATGATGCATTGCCTTTAATATCGAAGGCTTCAACAAGTTTGGTGGATTTAAAATATGAAGAGGAAACAACATGCTCATTGATTTCTATTTCACAAAAGTGCTATTAGAACCATGACCAGATAGAACACTAGTTAACTTAGGCACATATCACTGCTTTTGAAATGGAAGAAAGGGTTCTTAAATGCAACAATATAGATGCCATGGGGTTTCCCAATAAGGTCGGGGGAATTAGGTTTTGGTCATGGGAATGGACAACACGAGGCAAAATCTCCTTCTATCATTATTATTGCCAATGTCATAGAACTTGATGAAGAAATGATTTCTTTTCACTGAATTTCTTACCAAAAGATTTATGCTTTGGAAAAGAAGGGGCTTTAGGTTATAGAAAGGGAGTATCGTCTGCGAGTTGAGCTGATATTTAGTGTCAACATCTGTTTGGTCTGGTATACTATGGAAAAATTTAGGTACTACGCATCTAACTTGGAAGAAAGTGCATTATATACATGTGTCTCCTAGTTTTTCATTCCAAGATTGTATTTTGGGCCCATTATTTGAACATGTTGATAACCATTACCACCACACGATGATGAGCATTTGTTAGGACTGGATTGGGGTTGCACATTGCATGAGAATTTTTGGCTACAATAACCTTGATCTAATTGATGAATTAGGTCCCTCTTCTATATCAAGAAAGTTGCATGGAGATATTTATGGAAAAACAGTCAGTCCGTGCAAATATTTTCAAAACGGAGCCGCTGATAGATCCCAATATGACATGACAATAATGGAATTCGTGTGCTGCAGGTATGTGTGACATTGAGAATCAACCATTAATGTTATTACGAATGAGAATTGCCAATATAGATGCAATTCCTCATACGATAAACCAAGTGGAAGATTTTCAAACTAATCTCCAATGCTTTCGATCTTCTGCCAAGATTGATTATGAACTTGATCAATGGAATGCTTCATATAAATCTAAACTATATGGCCGCTTCATATAAATCTAAACTATATGGCCTCAAAGGTGGAGAAATAAGAAAACAATCACAGATGGAAAATGTTATGGTGGATATGTTCCATTCACCATAAATGAATTTTTGGCATGGTGAGGTGAGTAGTTCAACGCAAAAGTCCATACTAAATGCTTTAGAGAGGTCAGCGTTAGCACGAGGGCAAAGCTTCTCTGATAAATCCAAAAATACAGTTAGTGGAAAGGGATCCAGGTTAGCATATCCATGGCATAGATTGAGAGGATCAACACAGTTTCTATGTCGTCTAGTCAGAAAGGAATATTTCTGGGCAAAAGGGAGGAATTATGATCTTGAAAGCATATTGGATGTTTCCTCATTTTGTCTGGGTCCAAGTCCAGAACACAAGACAGCAAGTCCATTTACTTTTTGATAACTACCGTTATCGTAGTGCGAATGAATCAAGAATATAATGCAAGAAAAAATGGAAAAACATTATTAGGTACCGAAAACAACCTCCAACTACAAACAAAGGACCAAAAACCTCAGCCTCTGCTTCGCTACAATCATTATCTCCTCCGGACAAGAGGGCAAAACAAACATTGACATTTCTAAAAGAAGGAACTAATAAGCAAAGTTGATTGGTTTGGAGCGATATGAATGTTGAAAACGTAAAGAGAAGAAGAATTGATAAGAATTTTGGGATCTAATCTGCAAATTTTATGTGAATTTTCAAGGACTGCAAAAAGATTTGGTTTATTACCATGTGTAGACAACTCAGATCGTCGCAATGCTCTGCTTGAAATCTGAGAAATTGCATCATTGCATTATATTCCTTCCCATTTTCTTCATAGAAATGACAAGAATGTTTTCATATTGCGATCCACAAAACCCCAAATCCAGATACAACTATCATTATGAAGACTCCTGAAGGAAAGTATGTTGCTGCAAAAGGTTCAATTATCCTTGCAGCCGTTAAGCAGGATCCAAATAATTCTAATAACTGGGTAAATGAGGCAGCATTATTATGTTAATAAAAAAATGGAGGGTTCCTCAGGCGTCGAATTTTAAACGCATTTTCTAAGCAAAGGAAGAAAATTTTCAAAAATACCCAATCTGGGTTTCATGTACAAAGGCCCCAGTTGAGTTCGACGTGGGAGATTTCCAGAAATTCGAAGTGGTTTCAGATATTTTCTGAGTTCCTTGAAACACCAATTTTCATTAAAAAAACGCCCTGCGCACTATGGGCGACTCACTGGAATTTAATTTGTATATTAATAGTTTGTCTTTTCGATTTTGTGCAAAGGTAAAAGGTAGGAAAATTGGAATTTGATTCAATAAGAAAACACATTGGGTTTCTTGAGCTAAAATTGGAGGTATTGATCCTTAGTAGGAGAAAACAAGAGACAACTTCACTTGAGGATCACATGGGTTCATGCATAAAAATTCTGACCAATGAAAAGGAGGAAGTAGAGTATGTTGAAAAGATCTCTGCAATCGTGAATGCTCAGGAAGCTGATGTTTTCAGTGGATTCAGTGATAAATTTACATCTACTATCAAGGGAATTCAGCATACAGAAAGAAGTTGGAAGCCAAGCATGGCTGGCGATACCGGGAGCAACATAGAAAATGTTACAGAGGTTATTAATGATGAAAATGTCCCCAAAGTTTATTTGATGGCCATACAGGATGAGACTTTGTTATTTTCCGCCGATGGGTCACACCACAAAGCTCTAGATCCAACGAAAACCCGGTCGCACAAACTACATGAAGTTTATGGCAGAGACAGCCCCCGTAGGGTGGTTTGTTCCGAACCACTTGTTTGCAGATCGACGATCATGATTTATTAGAGAAACACTCTCCTCATCTCCAAAAACCACCAAAGTTGCCTACGTAAGAAGTTTATAATTTAAATTGGTGCTGACACAAAATATAGCTGGGACCCCGCGCGCTATGAATCAAATTGTATTACATTAGTATTAATATGTGATAATTCTCACTCCGAATTAAATTCTTGATTTAATGCATTTGTACATAGAATTTCAAAGGACGTGGGATTTTGTTTTAAATTTTTTATTTAATATTATATATATATATATATTAATATTAAAACTACTCTTTGTAATTTGAATTATTTCAAGGAACAACTATAAAAAGAGACAAGAAGTTATTCAAAGTGTCTAAAAAATCAGCCGGACTTAGGTTAGAATATAGAAATAAAAGGCTGAAAATTAGATTGGTTGGGAGTTAGAAAGGAAAAATGACTCATGATCAGCAAGGTAAAAAAATTCTCCGTGAAGTTTGAATATGATATTGCAGTTTGATTTCAATAATGGGAAGTTGTATTGATTGTTTTTTTCTTGTGTTTCATTTTTTAAATTTATGTATTTTTTTTCTTGGGCAGTGTAAGATGTAGTTGGTGCTTTGGTTTAGCTTTTAATGAATTTACTTAATTGTACTCATTAAAATTAATTTTGAAGCCCTTAATGAGGTGCTCCACATCCAGAAATCTAATTCATATTTTTCTTCTTCATAAATCATTCTTTCTACACAGTTAAAGCACAGATTCTTAATTTTCTATGACAAAGCTATGTCTCTTCTATTTTAGGCTATACACCTTTACAATGCAATTCTCATAGCCTCCTTGGTCATGCTGCTTTAGAAGCCTAGGTTCTTAGAACTAGAAGCTTTGCTTGCAACCCGTCATGGCATGTCCTTCCTTCCATTGATTTTAATTGTGTTTAATCAATATCAAGATGTTTCAGGCATTAGTTCCCCACAGCCAAGAACTCTCTTCTGAGAGTTTGAACAATACCTAAACCAACTTTATAAAAACTAAAATAATTCAAGTTGGAGATGTGATCACGAAGTCTAAATATTTTTGTAGGGAAAACAAGAAAACTATTTATTTTTTAATTATCTTGTTATAGGTTTACTCCAATGTGAAGTATATACACTTATTATATATAGAATGGAATTCTACATCTAATGAATACCAACTCTAAATAATTTTGAATAAATCCACAACAAGGAGAGTGAAAATACATGGGAAAAATGTGTTTTTGTGAGGAAACATGTCTTCTTCATGTATTTTCATTTTTTTTATTGGAGTGAGTCTATTGAAAAGTATGTAGAATGAGCACTCAATATATGTAGATATTAATTTTTCACCCATTGATCTTCTATACTTTACATATCTTCCCTTAAAAACTCATCTCATACTTTATTATTTTAGCTCTTATTTTAGTATTTTTCCTAAAAACCTCAATTTTTACCTCATACATTCCGTAATGAAATACAAAAAGAAAGACCTACTTCAAACAAATGCATAAACAAATGTATAGCGAGTGGAATGATATCCTTCCATGTAACTAACCTATAATGATATGTGATAGATTTTCATACACAATTAATTCACTTCTCCTTATCATTGTCTAAAATAAAATAATTTCTCGCAATCTTTTCTTCTCCCCTAACAATCAAACAAGTGTTGATTAGAACAACAACATGAGGGTTAAACTATTTCTTCTTCTAAGATATATCTTTTGTATGAAAAAACACATTCTCACAAATCATGTTTTTTTATATAAATTCGTCGATACTACTTCTTTCAATTCATAGACATACTTATATATCACATCTTATTATGAATTTTAACTGAACAACCATAAAAATAAATAAATAAATAATAGCAATAATCACCACTTAATCTTTATCTTGAGATTTCTTTTCATAATTACCTTTCTATATGCTCCTCTCAACACTAGTTAATGTAAAACCATTCACTTCTCAACACTAGTTCATAGAACCATTCACTTGATTGATGAAGGATAGTGACATTATTGTTTTAATACTAATATAATGAAAACAAAATAGGGAAATGTTCATATAAAAACATTAATACAAAATAATGACATGAAAAATCTCACTATGACTATAGAAAAATAATTATGAAGTATAATTATGAAGTATTGAAACCTAAATGTCTTCACACATTTTTAAGACTTTTAGAAATGATATTAAATGCATTAAAATGTATTTTTTTTATAAACAACTAAATCTTAAAAGAACTATCTAAATTTGCTAAATGAAATCACTATATTTAATTGTTAGTTTACATGACAACATCGACCTACACAAATAACTCTAACCCACCAACTAGGTCAATAGGGATATGTGGGGAAACTATTCCCACTTATTCTGATACATATATTTATTGCCATTTACAATGATATATAGGTGGTTGACACACAAGTGCACACGCAGTTGGGAAAGTTGGTTTTCACGCACCCCGCCTGTGATCGATTCTATTTGTATATTAGTATTTCGTGCTGAATATTATACGCATCTTATATTGATTATGGTGGATTGCGGTCAGCATGGCGCAACGATTGTAACATTATGTGAAAGCTTCTTGTGCGACCCCTTTAAAAAAAATATATTAGGTGGTTGGAAAGAAAAATTTTAAATAGACATGACTTTATATTAAACCTCTACTTCGAATAAAAGACACATAGTTGGAAAGCTGTTGATTAATTGAGTAAAATAATTATTATTATGTCCCTGATAGTGATATTTAGTGATCACTTTTAATATTATTCAGAAAATAAAAAATTATAGTTAAACCTTGGGTTTTGGGGTTCCTAAGGTGCTTAATCAATCACTGTTTAATCTATCATATTATTCTGAATGGTATTCATTTTTTAATGTCGCGAGGTTTATACTCCTTGATTATTCTTCTTTATTCTACTTGGCTAAGTTGAGCTCGCGACTGAGAGATGACTGCACACATGTTAATAGTTACTGAATAACTACAATAACTAAAGTTTGATTTTCGTATGAAAGAACAGAGCACTCATATTTACCTCATCAGATTTGGACTTTAACATATGAAGAAAAAAACTGCGTGTAGCTTTTTATTTATTTAGAGGTGTAGTTTACTTTTATTTA
>APFE030608106.1:32305-63079 GCA_000404065.3 Pinus taeda | reverse complement strand
GATGAACTCAACTCATGTAATTTCAAAAAACTTGACTAAATTACTTTTTTATTTTGAAATTATATGTTTATAGTAATATCAACTCATGTAATTTCAAAAAACTTGATTAAATTATTTTTTTATTTTGAAATTATATGTTTATAAGTAATATATTTAATTTTATCTAGAAACTAAAAATGAACACTGCTCTGTGGCAATGTCAGAGTTCATTGGCTTCATTTCAAGTCTTCCAAATTTTTTCGTGATCGCTCTGCTTTGTGGCAATGTCAGAGTTCATTGGCTTCATTTCAAGTCTTTCAAACTTTTTCGTGATTGCTCTTCCATTGTTAACATTAAATGTCATCGAGACTAGCATTATTACACCTATGCATATTTTGATCATTTGACTTAATCAACTAATTAACTAAGCGATGGGATTTCTTAATGGATTTGATTAATTGGATGTGATTTTTTTATTGATACATTAAATATGTATTTTATTTTAAATGAAATTTGAGATCCGGGGAAAAATTGTATGGTTGAAGTTAAAAATAAATAAAAATTAGTTATAAAAATGTATAAGTAAAAATAGAAAAATCCAAGGGCATTCAATTCCATTTATGTTTAGCGTTGAAGATAATGCAAAATATCTTAGAATAGGTAGAGTTGGTTCATGTAGCTTCAGGATAGGAATTAGTTTCTATTTCTTAGGATGTTGTTCCAACTTCCTTAAAACCATGTATTCTATTTAATGTGTAATGTTGATGAACAATGTAGAGTGTTCTGCAGAGCTAGACTCTCCTTGTTTAGAATCTCTTTCATAGAGCTGACCAGTGGGTTTTATTTTCATTAATACAAACATTTCCATCTATATCCTAGTATCAGAGCGTCACGGTTAACGAACCTATACGCTGGCTGGTGGGTGGTTCTTTGAACCAAAATTGTCACAGGTTTTGAGTGGATAGCTGCGACGATACACTACTACACTTCTCAAATTTTCATTTTTCGATCGTCGCACTTTTCTAGTGTATTTCAGCGACGGTTGTGACTAGTCTCTAAAAATTGGTGTATTTTAGCGACTAGTCTTGAATATTGGGCAAATATCAACGACAGAGGCAACTAGTCTCGGATATTGGGCAAATATCAGTGATGATCGTGTAAATCAAAGAAATTGCAAAGGGAGCCAAGAACAAGGCTGTAGATGTCAGAGAAGCTGAGTGGCAAAGCCAAGAACAAGGCTATAGCTGAAAACAGGAGGTTGTCTAGAGGCTGAGAAGAAAGCCACGATGATCTGTGCGTGTGGTGCGAGATCGAACAACATTGATCTGTCTCTGTGACAGATCTGGGGTAAATTTAACATCTTTTACTTGTCAAATTTTTTTCTAAATCGCTAAGATGAATAACAACATATTTGAAGCATGCATGAATGAGCATAACATGCTCGATGGTTCCAATTATGCAAATTGGAAGTTTAAGATGCAAACTCTGCTAGAGGCGCAGAGTGCTTGGCAGATTGTGAATGGGGATGAGCTGAGGCCCGCGACCGAATCAACATTGGTCCCAAATTGGGAGAAACGAGAAAGCAGAGCAAGGACAATGTTAAAGATGTCAGTGAAACACTGCATTGTACCAAACATCAGAGAAGGTAAGTCAGCGAACGATATTTGGGGAACTCTGAAGGAATTGTATGGGATCAGAAATTCAAATCGTCTTTTGTTCCTGAAGAGTAAGATCCTGCCCATGAATATGAAGGAGAATGAAATGATTGCTTCATTTGTAGCAAGGATCAAGGATCTGAAAAATAAATTATTAAATATTGGTCATACAATGGACGATACAGAACTTGTGACCATTACAATGAATGGTGTCACTGATGATTATTAGATGTTCATCACTAGGATTAATGCCAGAGAAAAGATCTTGCATTTTGAAGAGCTGACAGGTATCCTAATGGAGGAAGAATGGAGGAGATCAATTCTGAAGCCTTAGAGTGCCGATCTTGCATTGGTGGCGAGGAAGAACTTCTACAAAGGGAAAGGAGGTCCACAACAGCAAAATGGAGCAAGTTCACATAAATGGCCAAATCTGACCCAAGGTATGCACCTGAATAAAAACTACTCTGAAACTAAATGTTTTTATTATGGAATATTGGGTCATATTTCCAGGGAATGTAGGAAAAAGAAGTATCATGAAGAACAGTAGAAGCCAAAGATACATGTAGGTCATCTTGTGAATGGTGATCAGGTGCAGAATTCAAGGTTGTTCATGGAAGATCGCAAGGAAAATGTTGATGCAGACATTTGGTATGTAGATTCAAGAGTGTCAACACACATGACAGGGAACAAGCACTGGCTAGAGGATTTTAAAGAGATCAACGAAGGCACACAGATTTACCTAGAGATGACAAAAATCATCAAATTAAAGGATGTGGGAAAGTTTTTGTTATTATACCTGACGGTAATATCAAACAAATTTATAATGTAATGTATGTGCTTGGCATAACAAAGAACTTGATTTCTATATCAATGATTATAGATCAAGATTTAAAAGTTGAATTTTAAAAATCTAACTATTACATTAAGGATCCGCTAGATGGAATGAAGACAATTGCTATAGAAATCCGAACAGGAGCATTGTACAAGCTGGATGTGAGACCTGCACCGGTTCGAGCATTGACATCAGCGAGCCTGACTACAGAAGAGCTTTGGCACCAAAGATTCGGCCACATCAATTACAATGATTTGCTGTTACTACAAAGGAAAGAAATGGTAAGAGATCTTCCTATGCTAAAGCAAGTACATAATGATTGTGATGCTTGTACTTTAGGGAAAATGCGTAGAGAAGAATTCCCTGTTAGAGTAGAAAAGAAACAGAGGGATATACTAGAGTTAGTGCACACAGACCTTTGTGGTCCCATGCAGACAAAATCATTAGGAGGTACAGTGTATTTCCTATTGTTTATTGATGACTGTACAAAGTTTTCTTAGGTTTATTTCTTAAGTAAGAAGAGTCATACATTCGAATACTTTAAGCAGTTTAAAAATATGATTGAAAGACAAACAGGGAAACAAATAAATATTATCCATTCCGATCAAGGGGGAGAATATAGGAAAGATGAGCTGATCAGATATTGTAAAGATCATGGAATTTTGCAGCAGTTTACAGTACCCCATACTCCACAACAGAATGGAGTAACAGAAAGGAAGAATAGAACTCTGGGGGAATGTGCGAGAAGTATGCTGAAAGGTAAGAATCTTTCAAATGGTTTTTGGGTTGAAGCAGTGAGTACTGCGGTTTATCTAAAAAATAGGAGTCCTACAAGAAGTCTTGAGTTTAAAACTCCTTTTGAAGCTTTGTATGGATATAAGGTTGTAGTAAAAAACCTTAAGAATATTTGGATGTAAAGCACTTGGCCACATAACCAAGGAAGATAGAAAGAAATTAGACTCAAAAGCCATCAGATGTACTTTTATAGGGTATTGTTCGTCATATAAAGCATACATATTATTTAACCCCTCTACTCACAAGATATTTGTTAGTAGAGATGTTAAATTCCATGAGCAGGATGGTGAAGAAACTGATGAGCACTATGATGGATGGGACATTCCGTACTTTGAGGAAGAAGATGCAGAGAACAATCAGGGCCAGCAACAAACAAAGGCAAAGGATGACAACAACAGTAGCATCAACTACAATAGTAGCAACAGTAACAACAACAACAACAACAACAACAATAGCAGCAACATGAAGAAATAAGGTTTGAAACCACCACCCCACCACTCAGGAGATCAGGTAGGAAAGCTTAAATGCCTGCAAGATATAGGGAAAATGCATTTATAACTACTATGATGAATGTTGTTGAACCATCTGGTTATAAAGAAGCGAATGAAAGTAATGAATGGAAAATAGTCATGGAATAGGAATATGATTCAATAATCATAAACAACACTTGGGAATTGGTAGAACTTCCTAGAGGAAAACAGGTCATAGGTTGCAAATGGTTATATAAACCAAAAGTTAATGCAGATGAAACTATAGAAAAACTGAAAGCTATGTTCGCTGCAAAGGGGTATACACAAAAATAAGGGATAGACTATGAAGAAATCTTCGCCCCTATAGCTAAATTGAATGCCATCAAAATGTTAATCACCTTAGCTACTAAGAAAGATTGGATGATGCACCAACTAGATGTAAAGTCTGCATTTCTGAATGGGGAACTGAAAGAAGTGGTTTATTTAGAGCAACCGGAAGGGTTTGTCTAGAAGGGAAAAGAACATTTAGTTTTTAGGTTGAAAAAAGCACTCTATGGATTAAAACAAGCTCCCAGATCATGGTATGACAAAATTGAATCATTTTTTCTACAAGTTGTCTATAATAGAAGCAAGAATGGCCCTAATGTTTAAACCATGAAAGATGAACAAGGGTGTGTAGTGTTGATTTCATTATTTGTAGATGATTTGATAATTACAGGTGATGCTATATATCTAATTAATGAAATCAAGCAGTAGATGTCACAGATGATTGAAATGAAGCATCTCAGTGAACTCAGATACTGTTTAGGTCTCGAGATCTGGAGAGTTTTAGGTCAAACATTTTTGTCTCAAGCAAAGTATGTCAAAGGCCTATTAGAAAAGTTTAGAATGGATCAATGCAAGTCTGCACCAGTACCATTGCAGCAAAACATCAAATTGTAGTGTGAGGATGGCTCAAAAGCGGCGGATGAAACACTTTACAGACAGCTGGTTGGGAGTCTGATCTACCTAACCACCATTAGACCTGATTTGGATTATGCAGTCAACATGTTAAGCCAATTTATGTCTAAGCCACTTGAAAGCCATTGGAATGTAGCAAAGAATGTTTTGATGTATCTACAAGGTACTGTAGATTATGGAATTATTTACACTGACTCTTCTGATGTTAGACTGGCATGATTTGTAGATTCAGATTGGGCAGGAAATGTAGATGATCGTAGATCTATAATAGGTTATGCATTCAATCTTGGATCTAGGGTGATCACTTGGAGCAGCAAGAAGCAGAACACAGTCTCCTTGCCCTCAGCAGAAGCAGAGTATCAAACCATGTGTGCAGCAACATTCGAGGCGGTTTGGCTGTGGAGACTTCTCCAGGATGTTGGGGAAGAACAGATAGTCGCAACAACAATCAAATGCGACAATCAAATTTCAATCAAGCTAGCCAAAAATCCGGTGTTTCAAAAAAACACGAAACATATTGATACTCAATTCCATTTTGTAAAGGGGAAAGTGCAATGTAAAGAAATACATCTGGAATATTGTAATATGTGTGATAATGTTGTGGACATTTTCACTAAGCCCCTTGGAAGAGTTAAGTTTCAAATGTTTAGGGAGATGTTAGGCATATATGTGAACCCATTCTCCACTAAGGGGGAGTATTGAAGATAATGGAGAATATCCTAGAATAGGTAGAGTTGGTTCATGTAGCCTTAGGATAGGAATTAGTTTCTATTTCTTAGGATGATGTTTGAACTTCCCTAAAACCATGTATTCTATTTAATGTGTGATGTTGATGAACAATGTAGAGTGTTCTGTAGAGCTAGAATCTCCTGGTTCAGACTCTCTTTCATAGAGTTGACCAGTGGGTTTTATTTTCATTAATACAAACATTGCCATTTTTATCATTTAGTGGTTAGGTATTTAAACTATTGGTACATATAACATTTAAATCGAACTTAAATTAAGTGTTAAACCTCTTACCGTGCAAGTGTGTTGCTTACTTGAAATTAGGCGTATGTCGTTGCATTGTATAACTGGCGTCGAGGCAATCCCTGCGATGTTGTTCGCTTGATTCAGACTCTTGGCCCTGTAGTGTTGTTCGCTCGATTCAAACTCTTGTCCCTGTAGTGTTGTTCGCTTGATTCAGACTCTTATGCTCGACCTTCTGTATATCAATATCTTGAGTCGACTTTTGGATTAAGGTATGTGCTTCACTTGGCCTCAAGATACATACAACAGACTCAAAATAAGATTAATTTTTTTTAACACATTGTAAATAAGATTAAATTTTTTTCTACTAATCTAATTTTATTAAGAATATTTTGATAAATTTTCTAAAGATAACATCTATAAAATTATGCACTAGAAAGTGCTTGGAATTTTTAATTTTGCTTGTAAACTTAGTGATACATTGCTTTGAATTGAAATTCCTCTCATCTTTTGAATTCAGTGTGACAGACATCCATTCTTTTCTCTGTCACTCTCATGAAGCCCCCTTTGATTTTGAATTCTTCAAAACTCGTATGCATCTAAAACAAAAACCCACATTACTTTAGCTATAAAATCAAGAATATTTTAGGTTATAGTCACAAGCCAAGCCCAACCGAGAACCCTTGAAACCCCTGCAAACATTCTCAAATCCAAGGACCATTTGTACAGTGATAAAATTTCCTCAAAATCAAGACAATGTGAAATTTTTTCCATCTATCCTAGAGGACTCACAACCATTTGTATAGTGATAAAATTTCCTCACAATTAAAAGAATGCAAGTATTTTTCCACTTATCCTCTAGGTCAAATCCTACAACCCATTGTACAGTGGTAAAATTTCCACAAGAATTAGAACAACGCAAGTTTTTTCCACCTATTCTTCAAGTCTAGAATGGTGAGTTGGCTCACCACATCTATCTTAGGGTTTTAGCTTCGAAAATGGAAGAAGCCTCAATTGAAGCCTTACGACAAAAGGTCACAACATGTGATAAAAATAAATTAGTTTAACTATGGAATATTGAAATTTCTTTGCTACAACACTACTATGTACTTTTAATTTACCTTATAGTGGCTCAAATTAAGAGTTTTAAGAACCCTCGCTTGAACATTAAATAATATAGAAAGAAGAACTAAAGGAAAAAAAAAGATTGGAGGTAACGGGAGCAACTTCCTCTACTTCGGAAGCCTCGTGCCTAAGCTGAAACATACCGACTTCTGGTTAAAAAAAAAATTAATCGCAGCAAAATGGGCTAAAATGTTTCTATTTTCAACCTGGGGACCTCTAAAACTGAAGTTTAAAATCGTTATTGTAAAGAATCAAACTTTTGTCTAGCCTAGTTCCTATTACTCTCAAGACTCTCTCCATTATAGTTTCTCAAAAATGCTATAGCGACAACAACATTTGTTGACTGTTCACGGTCCTGGCAAGATCGGTTGCCATGATCTTGAGCGTTGTAACACTAGTTGCCATGAACATTGATGCTATAGTTGTTGATGTTATAATTCAAAACAAACGAGTCGTGGCAAAACTTGTTCCCATGAGCCTCAAATAATTACAAATTTTATTCTCAAATAATTTTAAATAAATTTGGATCTCATGCTCATAAATTTACCACTACCTTATTTATATTCTCTATTTCCATCATATTATTTAAATATTTGTAATCTTTTTATACATTTATTTAAATTATATATAAATAATGAATTATAAAATCGACACTTTCAAAAAATAAATAATATGTTAATTATCTATATATATAACTATTTGTTAAATCTTTTCTTATCATTTAAAAAAAATTTAAATAGTCAATAAATTCCATATATATAATTGAAAATATTTAATCTCAAAATATTAGCAATATCTCATAACTCACACATACATATCACTATCCCTTTTTCCACGATATAATTGAAATGATTTAATCTCAAGAGATTAGCAATGTCTCATAATTTAAGACTCACACATACATATCACTATTATTTTCTCCTAAGATTAATTTAATGTATGCAGATATATATCAATTCCATTGGCCTCTTTTGTAAATTTTGATTCGATTCTAAATTTTCAACGAGCCTTTGTCTCAACTTAAATAATTGAAAGAATTTAGCGTAAGCATACTAGCAATATTTTATACTTTAATCATCCATGCATATTATAATGGTTTTTCTACCAATATATATATGATTTGGTTTAAACCATTTATATATATATGATTTGTTTTTTTTGTAAATTTAAGTTTACTCAAAAATCATTTAATTTAAGTTTACAATAGTGAATTAATCTAAGAATTTATAGTTAATTAATATATGAATCTACTCAATAACTAGGTGATGCGAGGGGAGACGAAGTGGGGCAAGTTAAGATTTGCATTGGAGAGAAAAATGTGTTGATTTGCAGGAGTAATGAGAATTCTTATACCATGTGTGAAGGAATGATTAACTGTTTTTTAAAATCCGTAGTTTTTTTAAAAAGTTTACTATGTATCCTTTATATCCTTTATATTTTGATATAGAGTTTCAGAATGAAGGTTTTTTCTTTTTGATATGTTAATGCATTAATTAGGTTTCACTAGGTAGAAAAGTTGCTAGATGTAACTTTAAACTTTCTATCCGAGTTTTTGTTGGTTGAATTATTGAAGATCGTCCATGTCCTTCGACATCTAAAGGATTTTTATTTTGTGATTGGTCAGGCACAATGTGCTTGGAAAAAATGCACAAACTAATGGAAACAATTTTGAGCGCATTTCCATGTATTGGTTACAATTTAGTGAACTTATCTTTCAATTTTTTTGTTGTATAATTATTCAACATTATCCAATGGAAAAACAACAAAAAATGTAGGCTAATTTGATACAGTGCTCTAGTTTTGACTCTCAAATTATATGATTGTGAAAAAAATATTGTATTAAATCTATGTTAAGGCATTAACATTATCGCTTTATTGAATGCAACAAAAGCAATCAAGAAAACATGTTAAATATGATGCATCCTATGTATGATGCCACATTGTCTATAAAAAAACAAACAACTCTTCTCTCTTTCAATCCTATTATGTACTTTTCTGCTCATGTTTAAACATGTGGTAAATGAGGAATTTCTAGAATTTTGGTAGTGCTTCATTGATTTGAACATACTCTTGTTTAAACATGTGGTAAACAAGGAATTTCCACAACTTTGGTAGTGCTTCACTGATTCAAACATACATTGAATATTTTGTTTTGCTGAAGCAAACTAATGTTTGCTTTGTGAACTGTGAAATTAAGCTCTAATTTGGCCTAGCACTTTAGTTTGTAAAGTGAAATCCCTTTTTGCCATGAACTTCAGAAATTTCCATTCAATATATGTCATATGTCTTTCGAATTCAATATGATACATAACTATTTTACACTCAATGATAAGAAAAAACAACTAGCAAGTACAAACTCCAAAAGCAAAAACAAGAACCACTTAAGAAAAAGCAATGACATTGCCACTGCATAACTTTTATTTAAAATGATTAAAAAATATCAAAATTTGACATCTCCATTTACATAAATTAGGATTAGATATCTCCTCTGGACATCCCTTATCCTCAATTTTATACTTCTCTGATGCGAGAGCCAATTCAACAGCAATTGAACAACAATTGAATAGCAATTGAACAACCACTGAACAACAATTGAACAACAACTGAACAACAATTGAATAGAAACTGAACATAAATTGAACAATAACTGAACAGCAATTGAACAACAACTGAACAGTAATTGAACATCAACTGTCCTGCGTTGACTTCCCGTGTTGACTTTCCCTTTTGAACAACACTTCACTCTACGTTGTTCATTTCCTCTCCCTAGATCTAATGGTCGGTAGTGACATCACAAATCGCACATTCGCTCGGCCAAGGTTCATTCACTTATGAGCGATGTGATGTGATATAATCCAACGGTCAGCATCAGCGATGATCTAATAATTGATGTAAGATCACACAGGGAACTTGTGCAACCCTTACCTGCCTCACGGAGCCGATATGACTTATAAACCTTGATGTAAAAAAGTTTTGGTTCAGGTTTAGTCTTAAACTTTGATTACTTTAAACCTCGATATCCATTGGATAACATAGTTCAAATAATCCTTTGGCTAGTGGTTCTTCGACTAAAACACAGGTTAAACACAGGTTTTGGGACTAACGCACAGGTTAAACACAGGCCTAACCCCACCGTTGACTATGACGTAAACAGTTGAAATTTAGATCAATGGTTAGGATGGAGTATGGGCCTTCAACCACGATCGAGCCTTTCTGTGCTTTTCTACCCCCATTATTAATACTAATGATCGTGCTTAACACTTAAATACTGATATTAACAATTAATATATGAAAAACAGAGGAAATACCCGGATGCACTTTAGAACACATATTCACGGAAGTAAATGAGAGTCTTCACCAAAATTGACATGCAATCACACACTGAATCAATTCCTTGAATATAATAATAATTATAGAGTCTCAACCCTCCTCGCTCGATTACAATTAATTTACAAACCTCTGTTTCAATCTCAAAACCTTGCTCTCACTCAACTCTCACTTCTTGCTCAATCCTCAATCCTCTCAGCTAATCTTTGTTCATTACATTTTCTTCTTTTTTTATGAATCAAATCCTATTCTAATTGTCGAACAACTCGACCTCTATTTTTAATTAATATAACAACCAAATTTCTATTTTCAAGCTCCATTACACACGTACGTTAACAACTTTATCCCTTAGTATAGAATAAGACAATTTCTTAATTCTTACAGTAATGAATTAGAAATAATTTTTGAGAGATCCAACCCTCTCGCCCAAAACTAACTTTTGACCTCTCAGGTTAGTGAAATTCAACTCCTTTAGCCACAACATGTGAACAAACCTTCACATCATTGGCTAAGTCCAGATGCTCCTGCATCAGACTCCCTAAGAAGAAAAGAATCATTCCTCAGACTTTCAGGGTTTACACCATAGTTCTGCAACTCTGATGTTGTCAACCAACTAGCATCCTCCGCTGGCTGTCCTTTCCATTTGACTAAATATTGATAATAAACCTGTTCTCTGGTTCTTTTGGTTACTCTTTTCTCCAAAACAACTTCCACCTCTTTCTTAACTGTCTTTGGCATTTGTTCTTCCCAGTTCAAAGTTTGAACTTCATCTTCTGTAGTTTCTTCTTGTAGATCTCCCTTTGTCTCTTTGTATGGATACAAATATGCAACATTGAAGATAGGTGATATTCCAATCCCTTCTGGCAATTCAATTTCATGAGCCTTAGTTGAAAACTTTCTTACAATTTTACATGGTCCTATGTTTTTTCATTTTCAGTTTATTGTAAGTCTTAGCAGGAAATCTTTCTTTTCTCAAATACACCATCACTAGATCTCCCACTTGGAATTCTTTCTCTCTTTTTTTCATATCTACTCTCTATTTGTATTTGCCAATGCTTTCCTGTAATCTTCCTTTGACATCTTCTTGTAGTCTATGAATCTGCTTTGCAAACTCTTTAGCTTTTGAACTTCTTGTCTCCTGTTTACCCAAATTTCTGAGCTCATACACATCTCTTGGATTCATCCCAAAAAAAATCTGAAATGGACTCATTCCTGTAATTTGGTTTGGAGTGTCATTATAAGAAAACTCATCCTGATCTAGTACTAAATCCCACTACTTAGGATTTTGATACACTAAACTTCTCAATATGTTCCCCAAGCTTATGTTTACTACTTTGGTATGTCCATCTGTTTGAGGATGGTATGCTGAACTAAAACTGAGGTTAGCTCCTAGTTTCTTCCATAGAGTTCTCTAAAAATGTCCTACAATCTTTGTATCTCTATCAGACACAATACTTACAGGAAATCCATGTAATCTTACAATTTCTGAAAAAAATAGATTAGCAGTATGTGTTGCATCGCTAGTCTTTTTACATGCAATGAAATGTGCCATCTTGGAAAAATCTATCTACCACAACATAAATAGAATCATTCCCCCTTTGAGTTTTAGGTAACCCCAAAACAAAATCTATGCTAACTACATCCCATGGTCGGTCTGGTATTGGTAATGGCTGGTACCATCCTGTATTCTGGCTTCTCCCTTTAGTGTGTTGACATATGCTACACTTCTCAACAAATCTCTTAACATCAGTCTACATCCTTAGCCAATAATAAAAAGCATTTACTTGAGCAAAACTTTTGTCTTGTCCAAAGTGACCAGATAATCCTCCACTATGTTTCTCCTTTATTATGTTTTCCCTCATAGAACATTTGGGAATGCACAACTTGTTGCCTTTAAATAATAAACCTCCTTGGATAAGATAATCTAACCACTAACTTCTGTTATGAGCTATTGGATTTTGAGCTACTGTGTAAATATCTTTGAAACATGCATCATCTTTATACATTTCAACCATTTCTTCAAATCCTACAACACCAACTTTTATTTCTTTCACAATGAAATTTACCCTTCTTAAAGCATCAGAGACTTTGTTCAACTTACCACTTGTGTGCTTTATCACAAAAGTAAAGCTCTGAAAAAACTCTACCAACTTGGCATGTTTCTGGTTCAATTTCGGCTGGTTGTTTATGAACTGTAATGGATGATTGTCAGAATACAGTATAAACTCCATTGGCAAAAAATAATGTCTCCATTTTTTTAAGGCTTGTACAATAGCATAAAATTCTTTCCTATGAAGATTAATTCTTCTTCACTTCATTTAATTTCTCATTGAAGTACGCTATTGGTATCTGTTCCTGACTCAAAACTGCTCCAATTGCAACTCCACTAGCATCTGTTTCAACTTGGAATACTTTTCCAAAATCAGGTAAAGCTAAAATTGGTTTCTCTGTGATTTTCCTCTTTAGTAACTTCAAATTCTTGTCTGTTGCTTTTGTCCACTTGAATGAATGATTAGTCTCATTGATTGTTTCAAGAATTGGTGTTCAAATATAACTAAAACCTCTGATAAATTTCTTGTAAAAACATGCAAGCCCATGAAAACTTCTTACCTCAAATATATTCCTTGGAATAGGCCAGTTCCAAATTGCTTGGACTTTCTCTAGATCCATTTTCAACCCTTCTTTAGAAACTAAAAATCCAAAGTAAATTAATTCCTTTTTCATGAAACTACATTTCAGTAGTTTCTCTTCGTTCATAGTTCTTAAAACCAATTTAAGATGCTCGAGAATTTTTTCTTGACTTCTACTAAAAACTAGAATATCATTAAGATAAACAATAAAAAACTTGCCTAAATATTCCTTGAAGACTTCATTCATCAATCTCATGAACATGCTAGGTTCATTAGTGAGTCCAAAAGGCATCACTAACTTCTCATGCAATCCACTGTTTGTTTTACATGCAGTCTTCCATTCATCTCCTTCTCTAATTCTTATTTGGTGATATCCACTCTTCAGATCTATTTTAGTAAAATAATTTGACCCACTCAAACAATCCATCAAATCATCCATGTGTGGAAAAGGAAATCTATACTTGATAGTGATCTTGTTTATGGCTCTGGAATCTGTACACATATGCCATTCACCTCCTTTCTTTGGACTGAGTACTATTGGCACAACACATGGACTAAGACTCTCTCTGATTAGTCCCCTATCCATCAGTTATTGCACTTGTTCTCTAACTACTGCATTCTCTTGAGGAGTTAATCTGTACGCTGCTTTGTTTAGTAAACTTGATCTTGGTATTATATCAATATGATGACTAATACTCCTGATTGGTGGCAATGCATTTGGAAACTCATCCACAATAATGTCAACAAAATCATTTAACAGAGTTTTGATTTCTTCAGGCAAATCATCTAAGTCTGTGGAAGTTAAAATTACCTTAGGTCTCCCTACGACAATAAAATGCATTTCTTCACCTTTTCCTACCTCTTGCAACAACTCCTTTTCACTCATTAGCATAACACTCTTTCCTGGTGCTCCTTGGTCGTGTCATCCTTCAATGGTAGCAATGTATGTTTACTTCCATTCTTCTCTAGGGTATAAGTATTATTCTTCCCATCATGAATATCTTTCCAATCAAACTATCATGGTCTTCCCAGCAATACATGGCATACATCCATTGGCATTAGATCACACAATATCACGTCTTTATACGTACCAATCTGTATCTCTACCTTGCATTGTTCTGTCACAATAATCTGATGTCCTTTCTACAACCATGACACTATTAAGGAGTAGGGTGTATTGTCTTGAATAATCCCAGCTTGCCCACCATCTCTGTAGAAACAAGGTTATCAATATTTCCACTGTCAATTATCACTTTACAACATTTACCTTTAGATTTTCACATAGTTTTGAATATAATCTTCCTCTGCGTTGGTTCTTCAGTCTCTTTCTCTGCCTTAAGCAATCCCCTTTTCAACAATAGGGATTCTCCTACTTCAGGGGATTCTTCCTTTTCTATAAGTCGAGGTGTTTCTAGCTTTGCTTCAGCCACATTCACATTCCTCTGACTTGTTGTTTTATTTTGAGGACAATCCCATGATACATGTCCCCATTCTCCACATGTGTAACACCGAATATCTCTTCCCCGGCCTCTCCCTCTTGGTGAAAATATTCCTCTATTAAAATATCTTCTTTGTGGTGGTCTGCTACTTGAACTTCCTACTTCGTGCTGATGTTGTTGAACCCTTGGTTTGGTAGTTCTTCTACCTCTTACTAAACTTTTCCCTCTATTCCTCTGATTTTGTTTTCTCAGCATTTTCTCTTCTGCCTTCAAACCTGCTTGATAGGCATCTTTAATGGTCTTCAAACTCAGTAAGCCGATCTTGTCCTATATGTCGTATCTTAAGCCATTGATATATCTAGCTACCTTCTCCATATCATCCTCTGCATGTCCTGCTCTAATGCTTAGTCTATAAAACTCTTATGTGTATTCTTTAACAAGCATTCATTTTTTCCTTAAATTCTATAACTGTTTGAAAATATTTAACTGAAAATCTTTTGACATAAATTTAGCTTTCATTTTACTCAGAATTTTATCCCATTGCTTGATCTTGGACTTCCTTTTTCTCATTCTGGAAGTTTGTAGTTCATCCCACCAAATAGCTACATGACCCTTCCATCTAGTAACTGCAGGTTTCACCTTCTTTCTATCATCAACCTTTTCATAGTCAAAATATTTGTTCAGTGAACTGATCCAATCCATTAGCTCTTCTGCATTGAGACTCCCTTCATACAGATAAATTTCCGCTTTTGGTTTTCCACCTACTTTAGCCAACATCTTGATAAGTTTAGTAGTTTCGTTTTCCTTCTCTTCTTCTTCCTCAGAAGATTTTTCTGCAACACTCTCAAATCCTTCATCCGGTGCTCTCCTCTGTGTAATTTCCATTGTATCCATCCTTGTATGTAGATTCTAGATCTCCTCCAACAAAACTGCATTTTCTTGAGGTCTTCCTTGACCTATGTCAGCTCCTCTCCTTGGCAGCATGTTTACTATAGTCAAACTCAATCTTTTTTCTCTGATACCAAAAATGGCGCAAGAGCCAATTGAACAACCAACAATTGAACAAGAACTAAACATCAATTGAACAACAACTGAACAACAATTGAACAACAACTAAACAACAATTGAACAATAACTATCCTGTGTTGACTTTCCCTTTTGAACAACACTTCACTCTACGTTGTTGATTTCCTCTCCCCAGATCTAATGGTCGGCAGTGATATTGCAAATTTCACTTTCGCTCGGCCAAGGTTCGTTCACTTATGAATGATTCAATGTGATATAATCCAACAGTCATCATCAATAGTGATTGAACGGTTGACATGAGATTGCACAAGGAACTTGCACAACACTTACCCACCTCACAGAGTCGATATGACTTATAAACCTTGATCTCATAAATTTCAAGTTCAAGTTTAGTCTTAAACTATGATTACTTTAAACCGTGATATCCATTGGATAACAAAGCTTATTTAATCCTTTGTCTAGTGGTTTTGGGACTAACGCACAGGTTAAACACAGGCCTAACCCCACCGTTGACTATGACGTAAACAATTGCAATTTAGATCGATGGTTAGGATGGAGTACGGGCCTTCAACCATGATCGAGCCTTTCTGTGCTTTTCTACCCCCTTTATTAATACTAATGATCATGCTTAACACTTAAATACTGAGATTAACAATTAATATATGAAAAATAGAGGAAATACTCAGATGTGCTTTAGAATGCATATTCACGGAAGTAAATGAGAGTCTTCACCAGAATTGACATACAATCACACACTGAATCAATTCCTTCAATATAATAATAATGACAAAGTCTTGGCCCTCCTGGCTCGATTACAACAAATTTACAGACATTTGTTTTAATCTCAAAACCTCTCTCTCATTCAACTCTCACTTTTCGCTCAATCGTCAATCCTCTCAGCTAATCTTTGTTCATTAGATTTTCTTCTTTTCATGAATCAAATCCTATTCTAACTGTCGAACAACTCGACCTCTATTTTTAATTAATCTAACAGTCAAATCACTATTTTTAAGCTCCATTACACACCTACGCTAACAACTTTATCCCTTAGTCTAAAATAAGACAATTTTCTAACTATTACAATAATGAATTATAAATCATTTTCGAGAGATCCAACCATCTCAACCAAAACTGACTTTTGGCCACTCAGGTTAGTGAAATTCAACTCCTTTAGCCACAACATCTGAACAAACCTTCACATTGCTCGCTAAGTCCAAATGCTCCTACATCATTCACTATAGCTAATAGATAATGTGTTTTAATAATACAAAGAGAAGATGGTCAAAAACAAAAACAATTTTTTTTTAAACGAGTTTAGAATTATTTATTTTAAAAGTACATACATGGCTATACACTTTGTGTTCGTGTTCTTGCTTGATTGATCCACTATTGAGATGCTTTGTAGTACACCTCAACTTTATAATTTGACTATCCTGGTTTGAATTTTATTCTAATTTAGATAAATACGATATTCCCTTTATTTTTTTCCCGTAGGTAAAACATGGAAATATAATGTCCACCTTCATCATTTTGGGCATGTTTAAGGAGAAAAGTTTGGCACTACATCTTTTTGGTGAAGTATCGAACTACCAATGAAGAAAAGAATCTGGCAATCATTACGCGTGTCAGAAATCATGTCATGAACACTAAAGCATTATACCACTACTTGTACATGAATTCCAACATTATAGGACATGCTACACTTCCCATAACATCGAGTATAGTTCATAGACACTGTATTCTTCCCAATTTGAGAATAGATTAAAATGCTTTAAAAACTGCACAGATACATTTTAATGCTGCGAAGGTTGCTGGATGTATAAATAAACATAAATTATATTATCCATTATTATTATATGTAAATTGATAAAAACAAAATTACAAGTATATTCAAGATATTTAATAATTTAGAAATGTTGAGTGGAATTTATTAAAAAAAAATAATAATAAATACATTTAAAATTGTTTTAGCATTTTAGAGATTTTGGATGTGTGGATAACTGAAATATATTATCGAGGATTAGTAAAACTAAGTTGTCATTATCATATTAACACCTTACACTGTTAATAGCCCATAATTTTATAATTATGTAGTGTTAGAAATGTACATAAATGATTTGAACTAAATGAGTAACCAAAGAAATACTAGACCTTATACTCATCAGGTCTACCTATTTTATTATTCGAGAAAAATAGTATGTTAAACCAGTGGTATGTATACAAATGGTAGGTTAAACTCGTTAAATTAGTGGTACTTAATGTCAAATTGGAGCAGTTGAGCGTTGGATTAACTGAAATATATTGTTCAGGATTACTAAAGCTAAGTTGAAACTATCATATTAACACCTTAGAATGTTAACAACCAATAATTTTGTTATGATTATGTAGTGTTATAAATGTACATGAGGGATTTGAACTAAATTGGAGCAATGGAGTGTTGGATTAAGAGTAATATGATAAGTACTTTTTACTATTAATATTAGTTTGTATTTTAATGGTAGAAGGATTTTATTATTACATCTAGTTATGTTTAATATGAAATAAAATTTTATGTTTATAATAATGGAATAATATATTACATGATAAATATATTCATTAAAGATTAAAAAAAGTGGAGTGATGTGTTTTTTTCAATATTCTCACAACTAAATAAGATTATATAAGAGACAACAATAATTAATAACTTAACTGGAACTTAATTATAACTAATCAAATTAGACTAAACTAAAATTGATTTTGACATTTGGATTGACACCTAAAAGGTGATTGGAATTAGTTTCTCCAACACTCCCCCTTAATTACAACCACAATAATTTAAACTAAGATATTTGTTGGCCTAAGTCGTAGCTAGGCTTACAATTAAAAAAAAAAATTGACATCAACTAGATTCCTTTTTCTTTTTCTTTTCTACCAGATTATGTAGCCTCTGAATTGCTTCAACTTTTTCATTTTGTTGTAGGCTTCAAATTTCAATTTTTGTTGCATCTCTTCCATTGCTCCATGTTGTTCATGTATGTCCTTTACTTGTTCAAAAGAAGGCTTATATGTGGACTATTGTCACATGTAATTTTTTGTAATGCTTTCTTTATCATCAATTGTCTACAACATAGGTTCATGATAAAAAAATCTCTTCATGACTCCAATAAATGAAAAATTCATTAACATTTTCATTTTGTACAACATCCATGTTGCCTTAAAGATTCATTACTACAACTTTTATGCAGACTTGATGAAAACATCGTGTTGGAAGCCATGCTTCAAGCAACCTTATTTCTTCTTCAAATTTTATGGTTCTTCTTCGTTGTTGCTAACATCTACACATTTAAAATGAAGGTTAAGTTTACAAACATTTGCAAAACTAGATCAATTCTCATATGTCTGCTTTGCAATGAGAGATTTCTCCTCTTGCACTTCCTTCTCTACCTTCCTCGCTTCACTTCTTTACTAACTTGTGTTGCTACAAACATGTTATCTTCCACTTCCTTTTTAGACTGGATTCATTGTAACACTAGTTGCGCTAATGGAAGCTTCACTGTCATCAACAAACTCTGTCGTTGGTTTCACAAAATGTTCATCCACTTGTGGCTGTGCACAGTGGGATTTAGGAGCATCCGTGTGCTCTTTCTCTACAGTTGGTAACACACCATCATCATTGTCATCCACTTTGAAGTGGGTATCACCAATTCTCCATCTCATTGTAGATATGTTGTTATAGATCCACCTTCATCTTCAATTTTAATTCTCCTCCTTACACCAAAACTCTTCTCAAGTGTATCCCAATCCTCATTGATTATCCTTGAATTTGCAATGAGGGGAACAATGTTGTCATCTAAACATTTCTTTATGCATTTTAGTGTGAAGGCATTATTTTTCCTTTTGGCTTCCAAATATTTCAAATAGACTTCAAACAACTTTTGTTGTTGCTTCAACATTCTCAACCTCTTGGATTTTCCCATTTGTTGAGCATTGGCTAATTGCAACTGAAAAAGAAAAGAGACTCATGAAGAGTGGTGACATGCATCAATGGTGGCTCAAGAATCCAAAATGTATTCACCTTCAAATCATTATAAGAAATAGTGGTCGGTTGAAAGACTTCACTGTCAACTCGTGACTAAGGATATCTTCCAATACTTTTATGGAGAATTTTAATAATAAACTACAACACCCAAATTTAATAAATTCCACCACACTCAAACATAGGAATGTCATTTAAAAACAAACTACAAACAAAGCCCCTTAAAAAAAACATAACTTTTTTTTTTTAAATACACTTGGATCCCTTTTAAAAAATTTCATGCCCACTTTAATAAACATTTCGATCACCCTTTTCTAAAAAAATTCTTACAAATACCATTGACAAAGATCTTTAAAGTATGACAAATTTTGAATTTAAAAAGATGTTTAGAAAAAAGGCTTACGAATCCCATTAAGATTGATCATGACTTAAATTCATGGAAACTTTTAATGGTTCGTGCTTTCTTTAGAATTTGTGTTATCAAGGTTTTGTGTTATAACTGTCGCCTCCTAAATTTACCCAAGTTCACTAGTCTACCAGGGTAAACATGAGATGAAGAGTTTATAGAAATGAGAATTTATGGGTATGGACGGGCCAAGAATACAGGAATGCGTGAAGGTGAATTGGATGCCCATTCTAAAGTACAATCCTAAGATCAATGTTCTAATGAATAATTGGTTTGGTATCCACTTTATACACCCTGACAACGTAGAGAGAATTCTCAAAATTCCCTGGGTAAACGGTTGAAGTATCTTGTAGCATCACCACTGGTATGTTAGATTCAACCCTTTCACGGAGGTACCTCATAGGAAGTTGATTTGGGTGAAACTCCCTGGACTTTTGTTTTATTATTGGACGAAGCATGATATTACATAGTTTGGGAATGTCATAGGGAAGTTCATACCTTGACCTAAAAAGTATGTGCTCGATTGACAAGAGAGTAGCATGTCTTCTGGTGGAGGTAAACTTTTCGGGTTGTCTACTAGAAGAGGTTGAGCTATTAGGGGGATTAGTTAAACACATCCAACACAGATTTTTGGAAAATTCCTATCACATGTTTAATTTGTTACAAAACAAGACATGTTATGGAAAATTTCCCTCGATGGATGTCAAAGGGATATAATTCCCATGCTAAGGTTATGCCAAGGAGACATGCATCCTCATGCTCTATTGAAGGAGACTTGAGAGGAGTACTTCCATGTAAAAATCTCTCCATGCACTCCAAATTTTGTGATCTATCCGTTAACCCGTGTGAGGAAGGAAAGGTTATATATGATTTTAGGGGTGAGGAAAATGGAAAGGATAAAGAGGATAACTCAAATCTGATAGGGAAATTGTTGAAACCCCTAGGTGTGGCCACATATCTAAATGAGTTTCTACATATAGCTAACTCTAAAGTCATAGATTTTGGGAATAGACCATCCCCTTCAAATCTTTCCCATTCAAGGGAGGATGCAATAGAGAACCTTGTCAGGGGGATGAGACCTGAGATCTAGGATGATCCGAATTGAATCATTATATTTTTTTCATACATTTCGATGCATTTGGAGTGGAAAAAATGGAGGAATCAGCTCACGAGAACGTTTTTGCCGGCGGGACCTAGTTTGGTAAAATAGGATCTGAAACATGTTGGGAGCATTTTGAGGCATCAAATGACCTTTTTGGGTATGCTACACCTTTCCACACTATTCTACACACATATATATTTCCAACATACCAAGAATCACATGAATTAGAGTCCTTATTCAAAAGTTATGCCACTCAAAAGCTGGCCTTCTGCTTTTCACAACTATAGTTTGGGAGGATTTTGCGTCAGGCCCCATTATTCATGCAAAAGGGGATAGCCACGTTTTTGTGATGTGAAAGACTCTAGAAGAGTCTCTTTTGTAACTCTAGTTAAGAGTTGATGTAGTCAAACTTAACCACTAGTAGGCTATCAGGTTGTGTTGTAACCGGGCCACTAAGAGGAAGAGGCATTCCATTCTTTTGAGAGCATTTTGTTCCATATTTGAACAAAGATAGTCGGGAGAGATAGGAGGTAGACCACATGGAGAGGATCTATGCATTGTAGCAGCTCATAGGCCACAAACATTACTTATTTGTATCTGCAACCATATTTCCAGACAGAGAAAGATAGTGAAGCAATCTCACCTTCCAGTTGGGTTTTCTCCCGAAAGGGTTTCCCAGAGAGAATATATTATATATTGTGTATGTGTGAGCATATTTTGTCATTCTATACTTTTCTACTTGATTTACATTTACATGCATGCACTAATTATAGTTAATTTTATAGATCTAGAAATTAAATAAAACTGTAATAGTGTAGAATCTCAGATTTTTAACATAATATTATCATATCTATTGTGATGAACTATCCTATGGAATATCCATGGAAGTTTACGGACCATTTGGTATCAGAGCACGTTTCTTTGGGTATTTTGTGGAGATTTCAGGGATCTAGATCGGCTAGGCCAAAAATTGTAAAACCCTAATCATGGGTGACGAATCTGTAAATGGAACTTATGATCCTGTAAAGGTGAGGTTTCCTTAGCTCAAAGAACAAGTCGTAGATATAAATTGCAATGTCAACCTCCTCATGATGGCCCTAATAAATAAGCTGGGGATATTTGGAGAAGAAAGGGGTTTGAATGCAGAGGACAAATTTGAATGGGGATCGGGAGACCGAGAAGACACATATAACCAACCGAAGAAATAACTTGAAAACGATCAACCCAGATCGAGTGTCATGAACCAATTCCTATTTAAAGTGGAAGTAAAATTTGATATCAAGTTATACCATGGCGAGACCAATGCTTTGAAGTTGAACCATTGGTTGTAACAACTAGAAGTTTATTTCAGTGTCCATCAGATTGAGGAAGCACAAACATCTCACTCGCATGATTAAAATTAGAGGGCCATGCACTAACTTGGTGGGAGAGCCACACGAAAACCCTGAGGTTGGAGGGAGAACCTCCAATGACTAAGTGGGAGGATTTAAAAACCCTCTTTAAGTCACAGTTTTATCCCATTGGGTATGTGGAGGACCAATTGATCCGGTGGCATTACTTCAGGCAAAATTCGGGCCAAAGCATGGAGGAGTACACTACAAAATTCAAAAAGATTACTATAATGTTGGGTATCTCTCCAAAGAATCCAGATGTACTCCTCAAGTATTTCAAGGGTCTGCACCACCATCTGCGTGAGAAAGTGATGTTGTTCAAGCCCAAAACGATAGTCGAGGTTTGTGTATAGGCATAGTACCTAGAGAACATAGGCCTGAAAAGAACACAATCAAGTGGATCGAAGCAAAAGGAGCAACAATATGCTTCTGGGGAGGAGAAGAGGAAACAAAAAAGGGGAAAATATAAAAGGACGGTAGCCACAACACACCAGTGCAAATATCCTAGAATCCACTGCAACATTGATGGTCATACATAGGAGAAGTGTTGGAAGTTGCATCCAGAGCTAAACTCGAAGAACAAGAAGAAAGATAATAAGAAGGAGAATCTCATGGCCATTGATTCAAGTAACCAAGTTGAAAGTAGCTCAGACGTGGATGAGAAGATCATTTGTACATTAGTATAGAAGGAGGTGAATCTAAGTAGGCTTCTGCAACAGGAAGAGAAAGAAATGACCAAACTCTTCCATGTAAAGATACAGGTCAAGAGGACGAATATTGATGCTCTATTTGCCTCAGGATCACAGGAAAGCCTCATTGCAGCAGATTTGTTCAAGAAGTTGGGGCTGGAAGTTTGTGATCATCCAAACACATATCCATTGGGATGGGAACATAAGGATGTAGGGTTGAAGGCAACAAAATAATGTAAAACTAGATTTGATATCAGTGTTGATTTTATTGATGAAGTAGATCTGGAAGTGGTTTGATCTAGATTTAAATAGGAACGCACAAAATTACAGATATAACCATAAATATAGAGATGTAACAGAAATAATACTTCATTTCATTAATGTAAAATACTGAAATATGCTTAAAAACATAAATGGAAATGAACTAGCTCGGGCGATGGTAGTTTATCTCTGAGAAGAGATGTGGCAGCTACATGCTTCCTAACTTCGTTACAATGAGTCTCAAGGGCCTTTTTATTATTAAACAATAAGATCAAACACTAAACAACCAAAACCCTAACCCGAGGAGATGTAACACCAAGAGTTTATGGGCCCGTTGCAATTAGTTGGATAACCAACTTCCCGGGGTCATGACTTGGTCATATTATCTCCATTCGACACGCATGATACCTCGTTGGAAAGATACCTCTAAATACTATGACGGAAAAGATGATTTTATTACAAAATCACTGGCGATATATTGCCAAAAAAAAGTTGTTTAGGGCCTCAGAATGGCTCCCAATGTTTAGGACCCGAAAAACTGCTAAAAATAGTAAACTATGCTATAATTAAGGAAACTGAAAAACTGAAAGAAACAATGGTGGGGGCCAATTGGAATTGGTGGGTGGCTAAAAATATACACTTGGATCATTCCTCCCCCCTTATGAAGAAATGGTCCTTGTTGCGTTGAGTTCCTCCATGAGATGAGGAAACTTCTACTGAACTTGGTGCCTGGTGAGCCACTTGCCCTGGTGAAGGAGTTGGCCTCCTTTGACAACTCGATATAGTTGGATCTTTTGCTAGAAAGTGTGCTTGATCTACGTGTCCATGATCTGATCAGTTGCATCTTGTCCCATGCAATCAGGATTTGACTCTGTTGGTGTGAGTTATTATGCAATGTCGAATGTGTCTAGTAATGGTGGAAAGTATGGTTGAAGGCAGTCCACATTGAGCACTGGGTGCAAGCCAAGGAATGGGGGAATGCTTAGCTTAAATACATTGTCTCCCATGGCCTTGGTAATGGTTTAAGGACCATATCATAGTGTTCTAAGTTTCTGATAGGCTCCAGTAAGGTGTTCCTTTTGTAAATGTAGCTAGACTTTATCGCCCATGTAAAACTTGTGTGGCACCCGATGTTGATCATTTCGCTACTTGTATTTGGCATTTGATTTCTCCATAATGTTGTGGACCTATTGGCGGATACGTTTGATTTTCTTAATGAAGTTGTTTGCCTTATCAGTTTCAGACTGGACATGAGCTGAATCTACTTGAGTAGCTGCAAATAGCATGGCAACATCAATGGGACATAGTGGCTGGAATCCCAAGCCCACCTGAAAAGGGTTGTGGCCAATCAAGCTGTGGAAAGCCCAGTTATAGCTTTTTTGAACATAGGTGCGGATCTCATCCCATGTGCGTGGATGCTTTGAGTTGAACATGTGCAAAATGTGTATGATCATCATGTTGACGACCTCTGTCTAGCCATCAGTTTGGGGATGGAAAGTTGTGGACTTAGTGAGTTTGGTGTCCAACATCGACCAGAGACTAGAACAAAATGTATTGAGGAGCCTGCTATCCTGATCTGAGATGATAGACTATGGGATCCGAAATTATAACCACATTCATTCAATGAAGAGTTTAATAGTGGCTTCTGTTGTGATATTCTTCTTGCAGGCCGCCATAATGGCCATCTTCGAGAATATGTCGATGACCACAAAAACACAGTCGTTTCCATGCTTAGTAGAAGGAAGGCCTAGCATGTAATCCATGGAGATGGATTCCTGAGGTCGACTAAGGGTAAGCAACAGAGTATAGAGGCCTTGGTTCTTGATGGTCACTGTCAGTGTCCAAGTAGGGGTGATTTATCCACCTTGTTCCGGAGTTAATTTTATTAATCTGGGTGCATATCCTTTGAAGGAAACATGCAAGGTATATGCAGGGGAAAACACGTAATCCCTTTCCAACCAAGGGCTTGTGGTTTAAGATTAAAAACATGACTGTAAGGTTAATAAATTATAGAACTACAGAAATAATTATAAACAGTAAAGAACTGGAACAACAAACATAAACCAATAAATCACACACACACAAAGATGCAACACCTGATCAGAAGAGTCAGCCCATCTCTCTGATCAGGGTTGTGTTAGCCATGGAAAGGACTAGAACAACAAAATAGATGATCTTTTATTATTTGGTAACAGATGTTTACAATACTGATAGGAGAACCCCCATTCACAGGAACAACCTACAATTTATACACAGTGAGGGAGATTAACAGATCTCTCAGAAACATAGTAACTACAGATAGAAAGATGTGCATCAGTTGGAATGGTATCAGCATCAGATGTTTGAGATAGCAAGAAGGCCTAAGAATGGTTCAGGGAGCCTGTTCCTCGAGCTGCGCGACCTCCTTCTAGCCGGTAATTACCAGATCTATTGCAATATGCTGAAGTGAGGGTTCCTATTCCCATGTTGCAGTCAAACACATAATTTAGTACCGCAAATAGATAGACTCCATGATTTTTTACTTCATTAATTAAAATATACCTATTGGACAAGTAAGGGGGAATCTACCTTGTAAGTTTAACTTAATACCATAGGTAAATGAGTAAAAAAAAGTAAAAAAGGGTAGTGGAAATGGTCAGAAAGATGGCTCAATTTGGTACCCAACATCTCTCCCCAACTAGCCTTCTTCATGTCCTCATATAGTCCACCGCCCTCGCAAATATGGGTTCCATAGACTGTATGTTTCATGAAGCTGGGCAAGATCACATTCTGCGGCCATTTTTGTCCCTGGAACTTTAAATCCATTCGAAAGGAAAAATTCCTTCCACCAATCTACTGGGACATCATAAGCTGGAGTATAAATTTCGGTAGGAAACCAGAGAATAGGAAACTGAAACCGGAGCCCCATCCACCGGGTCCCACATGTCTAGACACATGCCACATACCTAGGCACCCTAGTAAGTACTCGTGCAAAATTTGGTGCCACAAAAGGTTCTCTGTTCTGGATAGCTGTAGGTGACATCATCCACCTCCTCTGACGGCAACCAAGGGCCTCTTTTTGAAATGTGGTGAGTTGCTTGACACAAAGATCAAGACACCATCTTTGTGTCCTCACCATTCTATCTTTGTTTCCCCCAATCCCCAGAAAGGTGTTGTGGTTATTGAACATTGTTTCTGACCTCTCGTGTTTCCCTCTTACTATAAATAGCTTTGTAACTTGATTGGATTCAAAAGTGTTACAAGTCTTTTGCCAGTGAATTTGATTAAAAGTGTAAGAGGTGAGGGCCCTTAAATGAATGTCCCCTACATACGGGACTGGGTTAAAATCTCTGTCCAGCTATAGTAAGTACCCGTGCAAGTAAAACTCACACATCAGATGTTGCGTTGGTACATCGTGACTCCTCAAAATTTGGAGGAATTGCACACCATCCTCCATCTCATAGCTGATCTCATTATTAATATTGTCCATGCAAAATAAAAGAAAACATCGTGCAAAAATAAGTAATAACAAGAAGCAGGGGGATGACATGCCATAACCTCTTGCACCAGATTGAACATCTGCTCCTTGTCGGCCTTCAGTTCTACCACTTTCTTCTCCAACAGCTCCATCTTGAGTTCTTACTTCGCATTTCATAACCTCATAACATCTATGCGTCAACATATCCAAAAATGATTGTGGAGGCTCTTTCCTCAATCCTTCTGATCTCATTTTTGTATTGAGCCATAATAGATTTCCAACTCTGTGTTTCAGCTGTTAAGGCATACTCCCTATCCTTAAACAATCATTCAATTGGGTCTGTCTGAGTGGCAACAGAGGTCATGACTATCTGGTCTACTTGGATTTCTGCGTCAAACCCGATAGTTTTGGCATTTTTGGCTTGTCGCTTGTGCTTCTTTATTTGTTTCTGCATTCTATGCACCTGCTTTCTCAGTTTCCTTACCTCCATTTTGAGCCGCATCATTTCCTTAAACTGCAGCTGATACTTTTGTTTCACTGGAAGCCTTCACTGTTCACAGAGCTCTATCCACTCTTTCTTAACTAATATTTCCTCAACCAGAGGTAAATCCCTCAAAACATCTTTTGTTGTGTTGACTAGGGGACCTTCCTTCCCTACTAGCTCTTCTCCACTTATTTCATGCCCAACAACCCCCTTGCCTGACTGTATCGTTGGCTCATTCGTCGGGATTGTTTCAATTGGTCCCTCCTTTTCGCCAACAACAATCTCATTTTCGTGCACACGCATCGTGACTAGCAATGTGCTGGCGAGATACTCTCCTACTGCTATGTTTGCTGGGATTCCTCCTGGTTCTCTAGCCTCCAGAATTTCTTTTCTCCTCTCTTGCTCTAAGGTACCTACCACCTGAGTGGCTTCAACTCTATAGGTTTGTGGCCTTTGTAATAGATTCAAAGCCACCGGAATTGCAAAATATTCGTTTTCTTCTTGTTGCGAGGAACGAGTTACCCTCGCTCCTCTTGGAATCGAGGCAAAAAATGGGAACTGGGGTGTATCTTCTATGTTTGGCCCCGAAGTTGACACTGGTTCTTATGGTTCAGTGTCAACCTTGTGCCCTGGTTCTCCTGCTGCTTGCTCCATGGGTCCCACGGTTTCCTCAACTCTAGGCCCTTCTTGTCTTTGTTCTTCCTCTTCTCTGAGTTCCATGGTTGGAGTGGTCACAACCTCCTCTTCAACCGGATTTTCCTCCTCCATCATCTCCATGGTGGCAGGAGATCCTTGTGGGGTTCCTTCGGTCACCATATCGACCGCTTCACCCACGTTGGCCTATTGTGGGTCTCCTCCTGTGATTGCCATATCATCAACTTGCTCTATTGGTTCCACGAGTGAAGCTGGTTCTTGTGGGACAGCCTCATTTGTGGTACTAGTTGGCTTTTCTACATTAGCCCCCATATCTGTCATTGCCTCCATAATTTCTGCTTGTCCTTGGGGAGCTACGTCATCCCCTAGTTCCTCTGTTTCCATCTCCATTTCTTCTGGTTCTTCCTAGTTGACATAATCATATTCTACAAGATTCTCCTCCATAGCTTCAGGTTCTTCTACCCTAGCAGCCATAACAGCTACTACTTGTTCCTCCGTGGAGTCCTGAAACAACTCCCATGGAATCAGGATCTATCCAATGGCGTTCATTATTAGCAACCGAACCAACCCATGATGAGTGATGACCGCCAATACCTGTCACGCCCCCTAAACCGAATGGGCCATTAAGTGAAGGCTCCATAGTAGGAAGTAGGGCACATTCAGGGAGAAAGATTTTGCTTGTGGGAATCACAGGTGAGCTAATATGCGGAGATGGTATTTGAATATGGTGGAGTATCTTCCTTCGCATGTCATATATTTTATGATGAATTCTGCTACTTCTCCCCACTGATATGGTAGCGAATTCCTGTCATACCCCGACCTCTTTGTGCTATGCTCTCTCTAGCTTCAAGGAAGGCCTTAGGGAATTCTGGAAGAGTAGTTCTTCTCACAAACCACTGTTGCCCAACTTGAGGAAGCCCACTAACTTCTGCGATGATTTCTTCTGTTACGGGGATCTCAATTCTGTGAACCCGAGAGCCTCCTTCTCCCAAGTTCAATGCAAATTCCACTATCATTTCTTCATTTAACCCCCTCAACCTATCGAAATACAAATCCCAGCCTGTGTTTTTGAAAACTTGCCATACCTCTAGATTATTCTGAACTTCCCTTGTGTTCTCAGGTTCATGTCGAATAGATTGGCCACCCATTGTTGCGAAGGCGGAATCAGCATGTTGACTGCAATTGGCTGGCAAGGGAGAGTGACATGTCTCCAAACTGTTGGAGATTGAAATAACATCATGGTTGATTTGGGAACGATCGAATGAACAATACTGGTGCGTATGGAAATAATGACAAGTCTATTACTCATACGCTTGAAAATAATGGCAAGTTAAGATGGTACTGTGGTGTGTTCTAAAAATTAAATGCGGCATGTGGGGAAAATGACTGATGCAACTTGGTGGGTACGAATCCACATCCCAACTCTTTTGAGAGTATGATTACGAAGTACCGAAATCATTAGATTCGGTTAAGCAGGAATTATGTGCACTAAATGATTTTTCATGGTACGCTGTCATTCATTATGACAGTTTCGCCCCCAACTTACTAACAACCATCCTTTGCACGTTTAATTTTCCTTTTCGAAATATTTAATTAAATCCATAAAATGACAGAGACGTACCTGCGGACCTACCTGGTGGAGTGACAACACAACAGGTAGTAGCAACAGTGAGTAACAGCAACAGTGAGTAATGCCAACAGTGAGTAGCAGCAACAGTAAGTAATGGCAACAGTGAGTAAGAGTTGTTCTGAAGTAGCGGCAATAATGAGTAGCAACAAAAGTGAGTAGCAGCAACAATGAGTAACAACTATTCTGAAGTAGCGGCGCCAGCAAAGTAATGACAGTTGCAGAGTAATGGCAGTTTCGGAGTAACAGTAGTTGTGGAGTAACAACAGTTACAGTGTAACGACAGTTGCAGAGTAATAGCAGCTATGGTGTAATGGCAGTTACGGAGTAACAACAACTATGGTGTAACGGTAGTTACGGTGTAACAGCCGTTGCGGTGTAACGACAGTTGCGGAGTAACAATAGCTATAGTGTCAAGGCAGTTGTTGAGTAACAACAACTACGGTGTAACAATAGTTATGGAGTAACAGAAGCTATAGTGTAACAATAGTTATGGAGTAACAGCAGTTACGGTGTAACGACAGTTGCGGAGTAAGAGTAGCTACGGTGTAATGGCATTTATGGAGTAACAGCAGCTACGGTGTAACGACAATTATGGAGTAACAACAGCTATAGTGTAATGGGAGTTATGGAGTAACAACCTCGATGAAGTAACAACAGCTAGTGTAACGACACTTAGTGGAGTCACGACACTTAGTGGAATAATGATAGCTACAAGGTAACATTAGTTACAGAGTAACAACTCTTAATGAAATAACAACACTTAGTGCAGTAACAACACTTAGTGGTATGCACCAGTGGAATATAACAATATCTTAATGACTGATGAAGTGATAGCATTGGGTGTTACTGTCATGCGGAAAGAGTTAATCTTGCAGACAAAACCAACCTCCCTAGAAGCCTAAGACTTTCTAGTGACAAACAAGACAATTAAGAGAAATCCTTCTATAAACATGCATTTACCATACGAGAAATCAAGTGTTTAGATCCTACCTGTAGTCCAACGCTGTTGTAGTAGTCCAGCCTCGTCGATCTGGATGAGCTCCTCCTTCACTTCGAAACCTGCATTCACTAAAAATCAAACGATTACATAGCACCTGAATATCTCATAAAATAAAACATATTCAACATACAGACCAAGGAGTATATGAAACAACTCATTAATAACAAATTGTTGAGAAGAATGGACTTATTTGTATTAATAGGAAACAAAAGAAACCATTACAACCTGAGCCTTGGTGTTGTGCAAGTTCCTCCCAGGGTCCAGCAAGAGTTTTCCTTTACTTTGATAAGCTCACCCACTCCCAAATGAAACAAGAAAGGATGGTAATCTCTCCTCACAAGCTTCTACAAGGAAGTCCTAATTCCAGCAGCATCTACCCTTTGGAATGTTCAACTTTCAACCTCCCCTCCTCTGGTCCAATGCACGTATTTATAATGGTGTAGAGGAAGTTAATCAGGTCCAACATCAATGGGATACT
>APFE030608101.1:67620-88372 GCA_000404065.3 Pinus taeda | reverse complement strand
TGGCAGCCAGTCTAGCTAGTTGTGAGGCCATCTGGCTTCGCAAGATGTTGTTTGGCTTATTTGGTCAGCGGTTGAGACCTTCAGTGATTTACTGTGATAATCAGAGTTGCATTAAACTCACGGATAATCCAGTATTTCATGACAGGTCAAAGCATATCGGGATCAGATATCATTTCATCAGAGACTATGTTCAGAAGGGAGCTGTGAAGCTTGAGTATATTTCCACTGATGAGCAGGTTGCAGATATTCTTACCAAAGCCTTACCACGGGGCAAGCATGTTTACTTCAGAGACAAGATGGGTGTGGTGAGGAACACCTTCCTGGGTAAGAGGGAGTGTTGAAATTTGGTACCGGAGGACAGGTGGTTCCCTTAGGCTTTGATCTTTGGCCTAGGGAAAAGTGTCCAAAAGATTTTAATTTTTCTCCTAAAGTGACTTTATAATTTTTATAAAGTTAAAATCTAATTTAAAAGGGACTTTAAGTGATAAAGTTACTAAGTCTAATTTTAAGGTGACTTTTATAAAGTCAATGAAAAATTAGAAAGGAAAAAGTGACTTTGGAAATAAATGACTAAGTGGGTCTTTATTAAAGTGGGTGAATTAAAAAATAGAAAGTGAGATTTAAATGTGCATTTAATCTCAGCCATTGATCTAAATTTATTTCAGCCATTGGATTTAGAGATCACCCAAAAGTCACTTGGATCACCCAAAAGTCACTTGGAGTTATATTAATGGAGGAAAAGGAGGAAAAGATCATTCATTCTTTCATGAGCAGATTGGGAGAAGGAGAGCAAGAGAGCAAGGGAGATTTCTGGACAAGAAGGAAAAAGAAGTAGCAGTTTGGCACACATACCAGGCAGCTCTTCAGCAAAATCAGAACAGCAGAAAGACAAGCAGAACAGCAGCAAGAACAAGCAGAAAAAGCTGATTTTTTTGCTGAAAACTGAGAAGTTTCCAGGTGGTCCGTTGGGCTGAAAACGGATAAGTTTGCTTGCTGAAAAAATTATTTTGCTGTAATTTTTTACTGAAATTTTCTTGCTGTAAAAAGACATTTTTCAGAAATAAAGAAGAGCTCTCAAACTGGTTTTCCCCAAGAGTTGTAGGGAGTTTCTCCAGGGTCACGTTGACCAAAAATATCAGTGTTTTAATGTGTTTTAATGGCTGTTTATTACTGCTGATTTTTATTTCTGCAATTTCCAGCATTCTGTAAATTTTCCAGAATTTGTGTTTTCAGCAAAATTTATTTTTTCCAGTTTGTTGAATGTATGGTTATGGGAAAGGGCATTTAACTACATGAGAGAAATAAGGAGAAACTGAAAACCGGGGTGGGAAAACAGAAATTTTAACACTTAGTTAACATGTCGTTGACATTAAAAATGGTAGAACTCGATCTTGAGCATTTGTAGAACACACTACTAAGACATGTCACCATATGTGCTTTGAATACACCAAGATAATCGCTAATGAAAATCATCAGTACAAATGGAAGATCTGTAAAGCCCTTGAAATTATTAAGCATCCTCAAAATATTAATAGAGAAGGGTGTTTGGAGGTGAGCAGCAGTTGGATGCTCTCTTATGCTGCCAATTGACCCACTTTTCCTAAGTTATTTATCTCATCGTGACTATGGACTTAATATGCACACTAAATGGCGCTCATAAACAGTCCAACCACACTTCCAGCGCGAAAGTACATCTGTTTCCCGTGACTGACGGATTTCATGCTCCAACGCGAGGCTGATTGTTGTCTTTAGTGATGATTTGACTAACTACATTGCTCACCAGTGATTTCAGTGCTAAAGCATAGTGATGAACCTGCGATGATCTAGATTGGGTGAATTTGTTCCAACAATCGGTCTTCTGGATGACTCCAGACCTGGTTGTTGGCATAGTTTGTGTTGCCCTTCCTTCCCTGCTATGGCAGTTCCGTCAATTGTGCTACCTTCCTTGGGGATAAGCTCTCTCTTCCACCTTTGATGGAGACTCCTTATCCTATTTAAACACTCACCTTTGCTATGATCAGCTAGTTGGTAATTCTTGGATTGAGTAGTGTTGTTAGTGCTCTGAGTCTGATAGGTCGCTGGTGTGAGTGTGACAAGTGTGAGAGTGCTGATAGCTTGTGGAAGGTTGTGAAGTTCCCTTGATTTGATGTAAAACTTGTGAGTAGGAGAGAGAGACTTTGCATGTTGGGAGATCCATCTTCAAAGAGTGAATGCTTGAAGAGCATGATGGCTGGATTCCTCTGAGAAGGCTTGCAACGTCAAGATTTTGTTTGTAAGCTTGCTCTTATTTCATTATTAATACAATCAATGATGTTTTCCTATGTCTTGTATGTAATGTACTTGATATCTCATGACTTCTTCACTTTGTGAGTAAATAGATCATTGTTGTTTTCCGGTTACGTGCTTTGTTGTATTTCCTTTGCATTGTTTCAAGTTGATCACTCGTTGAGTTGAAGGAAGTGAAAGCTAGAACAATACAATGGAACTCCATCAACCACCAGTTGAGGTAGGCCTCCAACTTTGGCTGTCTAGGGCTAGAGGGGTTGCCTCTGTCTGCAGAGGGAACACTTTCCTGCATCACAAATTGGCGACTCCGCTGAGGAGTCTGTCCTATGTTCTTCTCTTTCCTCTTGTTTTGATTTTGATTTGGTCTCTCTTTGTTTTCAAGGATTAATTATCAGTCTCTTGGGTCACCTAGATTGATTTGGGACTCCCCTCTATTGTCTGTTAGATTGGCTGGTTTTTGTTTTGGAGTTTTTGGCTTGTTTTCCATTATTTTTTACATCATCGCGGAACATAGTCTAACAGTCGCGCTAACATCGCGGTCACGCTTTTGTAAAATCTTGTGCCTCGCTGAATAACATCACACAGTCGCGACGACCTCTGAAATCTGTCCATCGCGGGAAAGACGTGTCCTTCCGCGACGACGTTGCCTTGTTGCTACATCTAGCTGCTTATCAGCGCTAGTTGCTATTTTTGTCCTCGCAACGATACATGTAGTATTGATTTTCTCAATTTTGACTCTTGAGTTTGACAGTCCTCTTGATCCCTTGCCTTTTTCGCTTGCTCAGTCATTTGTTTTTCACTATATATGTTCAAGGCACTCCTTCTTTGGCTTCGTTGAATGAATCTTGCCTTTTTTCCCCTGTGACCTAGTTCATTATTTCAAGTTTCTTGAATCAATTGTCTTGGTTGCTGGTTTGTTCAAGATTCGTTTACAGCTTGTGTGTTGGTTTGATTGAGCCTTCCTCATTTTTTTTTTCTGATTGATTTTTAGTGGAAATTATTGAACCAATCTTTAGTATTGATTCGATCTCTTTTCACTACTGAACATAGATCACGTTTGTTTGGATCAACCGGTTCTTTCACACTTGCATGTTTGTTTCTTTGAATTAAAAAAAAAAAAATCAAAAATCAAAAGACTGTATTTATTTAGTGCGCGAAAGTGAAAGTGAATGTGCATTTCAAGGTGGCATATTAGAAATCGAATGATAAAATCTCTCATTAGTAGTACCCATGCCCTGTAGGAATTGATGTCTATATGCATTGTGTGATTTCGTTTGCTAATCTTGGTTTTTTTGGTTTGGGAATGATCTATCTACCCTCTCGTAGGTAGGTGTTCATTGAAATAAAAGGATATTTCGTTCATTCTAGCTACATCCTAGGTTTTGTTGTATACATACGGTAAGGCCTGAAAACTGAAACATAATTCAAGATCAACTTTAAAAGGAACTAAATAAATCTAACAATGCATTGGAACATAACGCTCATTAATTAGAGGTCTAGGCTAGATATGTGCTCCGGTGTCGTAAAACCTAGTCACTATTGTTCTCACTCAAGGTTGGGTGATTCCTCCTTCTGTGACTCAATAGCGGTATAGTACAGAATTTTGCTCCCATGTACCGTCGAGTATATGTTGGGAGACCCCACTAGGTTATCATCCTATATCCCTAGGAAGCTGTGTCTGCCGCCTTGCAAACTGTAACGCACTAAACACAACATTCGGGAAGATTGACTGCCGTACGGAAAGTCCTTGGTTTTCATATGACTGCCAAGGTGTATATGCCGTTTTACGGGTTGTTTGGTAAACCTTTTGCCTAGTTCTCCAGAGTGGTCACTTTCGTTCCTTTTCGGACTCATTAAAAGAAAAGGTCCATATGAGCACTTGTCCTTTCAGGCTCATTAAAACTCGAAAGAGATAGAGTCACCTTTTCGTCCTTTTCTCGACTCTTGAAACATGAAAATGTCAAGTTTTGTCCCTGCGTCATAAAACTTATTGCCCACAAAATATTCTTGGTAATAGTTCAAGTTCTTGGTTGTGAGAAGAGTGTTTTTTAGGCCCGTTCTCGATGGCAACATTCCCCGAGTCTACCGGCCAAGGTTTCCCCCAAATGGAAATCCTAGTTTATTTCCTTCATTTGGAAATGACGATGATCTGTATATGGCAACATTGTCTTTGCCTGGGTTAACCATCGATTTGCCTGTATGGTTATTTTCCACCTTGGTGGTCCCGAGTGTCATGACTCCTGTTCCACCATCTTCTTCATCTGAACCACGACATGATGCTTCCAAGGTTGAGCCTATGACTTCTTCCCCTGTTTCTTCCTCCTCCTCTCCTCCTTCGCCTGGTGAAAGTTTCACATCTAGTAACCAGGAGACTAAGAAGAAGAAGAAGAAGATGAAGAAGCAGAAGAAGTCTGATAAACACAAGGCCACTTGTGCAGCTAATGCTCCGAGTACATCTCAGGTCGGACCATCTTCTGCTCCTCCACGGAAGGTTAAGTTTCCTTGTAAATTGTGCAAGGGTGACCACCTTCTTCGTGATTGTCCTAGCATTCCTAGGATCTTAGAAGTATGGTCTCAAGATCCAGCCCGTCCCTCATCATATTCTGAAGCTCATGGAAATACTACCCTATCAACTGGCAACAATAAGAAGAAAGGGAAGATTCGGTTCCCCTGTAGGCTATGTGAAGGCAACCATCCCCTTCACCTTTTTCCGCTCATGGATAAAGCTTCCGCCGTCTTGGAAAGTCTTACAACTTCTTCACCCTAATTTCCCATTGGTTATCAGAGGCTCTCTTCAGAACCTCTCCCCATCAACCAAGAGATTGACTTAGATTCTTCTCTTGTCCGTCCTCCTCTTTCCGAACCTGGTTGTGCTAAGCCTGTTCCAGACCAACCATTGGTCGGAGAGAGTGTCAACTTGGGTTCACCACCTGTTGATCACTTTGTTTTGGAAGAGCGTCATGCTCATGTTCTTCTCATCTCATCAGATTCTCCTGAGTCCAAAAATGACCCTCCTATCCCTGCTGGTCAAGAGGGTCCTTCTTCGGTTACAGTAGAGCAGGGGGGCAATGATACGATTCCCCCACCAAGTAGTTTGGTTGTTTCCTTCGATTGGAGTCATTTGACTGCATTCTGCCTTCCATCCCATGTTCCTTTCTAGATTACAGTACATGTCTATGATAAGGTAGTACCTGGCACTATCTTGGATGAGGGTGCGTCCATTAGTCTCATGCCTTTCACTACCTGGCAAGCTTTGGGCTCCCCACAGCTTGTTCTAGTCATCCAGAATCTGTTGGAATTTGACGGAGGAACTAGTCAACCTTTAGGGATCCTCCCGAAGTTTCCTATTACTTTGGGAGGCAAAACCGTCTATATGGACGTACTGATTGTCCAAGGTGCTTTAGATTTCAGTCTTCTCCTTGGTCGTGACTATGTTTATGCCATGGGGGCCCTTGTCTCTTCACTTTTCCGTGTGGTTTGTTTTCCCCGCGATGGAAGAATGGTGACTATTGATCAATTTTCGTTATTTAGTCACCCAGTGCCTCCTGTACCACCATCGTCCCCTATCAGTTCTTATCCACAAGCAGTACCTTCTTTGCCACAAGTCAGTTATGTGGCTACCCGTTCCGTCTCCACCTCTGCTGATGATCATGCAGATGGTCTCGTACATCATGTATTGGGGGCATTGGAACCTGATCTGTCATTAGTGCCTCCTGACATGTATTCCTCCCAGAGTGTGTCCCTTCCGTCCCGTGAAGACCTCTTAGGAGCCATGTTCTCATATGGCCAACAAACCACAGAGTGACGAGGATAGTTTGTTCCTGTGTCAACCTCGTTAAAAAATGAAACAAGGGTTATGAGGATAGTTCTTTTACTGTGTCAACCTCATTAAAAAATGAAACACCTCCCTTTCCAAATCGAGTCTTTGATTAAGATCTCGTAAAATACAAGCTGAGTCTTTCCAAGATTTCGAAAGTGAACCTTCATTCCATCCACCTTGTTGAATGCAATGAAGCTTGGGGGGCATGTACCTCGATTTGCGTCATTATGCTTCGGGGCATGCGAACTCATAACAAGCATAATTTTTCATTTCAAGCTTCTCTAAACATGAAACCGAATCCAAGCAGAGTTCTCCATGGTTCAAGCTTTTGTAAAAATGAACCCATAATTGATTTATATCTCGTGATTGTTGTCTACCCGCTAAATTCTGCTAGATGAGCCTTGGTTGTTTCATTCCATTGCCACCATCTCTTTGGCCAATCATATGTTTTCACTTGGTTATTTTTCCTTTCCCGAGGAATCACAACAATGAGTGGTTTTATTAGCCAGCCTCTTGACCATTACATGTTTTGAGCAGTTCCACCATTACCAGAACTAGTTGCTACCCTTTATACCACTTGTTCCTCCAGGACGAGTCTCCTTTAAGCTCTTTTCTGACTTGTAAGAGATGAAAAGATTGCCAAGTTTTCCCTTTTAACTCGTTAAATGGAATAAGAGGCGGTCTACTTTAAGCTCTTTTCTGACCGTATAAACGTGAAGAGATTGTCGAGCTTTTGTCGTTTCAGGCGCGTTATTGGTTACGAAACGACGTGTCTTCAATTGCTTTTTTACTTTTTCGGATCATGGCCACTAATCACGAAAAGTACTCCTTGATCGTAATGGTCAAGCGGTTCTTTCAAGTATTGTTTTATACTTTTTCGGGCTTGAGAGACATAAATTTATGAAAAAGGACCCCCCTAGAGTTTTCTTTTCCGTGTCTTTTTCAAACTCTCTAAACATGAAAAAGACTCCGAGTTTTACTTGTGTCAGGCTCGTTAAACCTTGACGACATTGGGCTCGTCACCATGACGAGACTCGAGCTTCTCCTCCCTACGACTTGTTAAGCTATTACTAGGTTGGATTCGACTGTAAGTCAAGCTTACAAGCACATGTTATCCCCTTCAAGCTTGTTTTCAAAAATAATTGGGGTACTCGCCAGCAATGGTGGGGGAAAATTTGGAAATCATCATCGATCATCCATGGCAGCTAGTCACTCTTGAACATCGACACTTTTGCTTCTTGTCAGGTTGGGATATCCATACATCGTCATTTGGCCTTCCGTGGGTTTGGGTTGTCATTTAGCCTCATTCCGTCTGATCCATGCTGTCTCCATCAAGCCTCTGATCCTTTGGTACCTAAATGTTGCCACCCTCCGGAGTTGTGTTGTCGACATGTTCAAGAATATAATCCTTCTGCAGTTTGCATCCTTGCCTCCTCCTCTGATACTCTGTTTTTCCATCTACCACTTGTTCCTTGTCTCGTGTCATTGATGAAGGAAACATTATGGCCTTCCTGCGACGGATCGTCTCCTGTTGACATCAGCTCATTATGATCTAGAGATCCCTTTTGGTACCTTGGAGCTTGCATGCCTTAATGGCAAGTTCTTTGTGCCTGACGATCGACTTACATCATTGGTCGTCGATTAAGTGATTCCATGACTGTTCGACTTCAGCTCATTCTTCACACTTCGTGGATTGTACTGAACAGTAACTTGAGAACCATTGGCATTATGGGTTGTTTCTCTCGCGCTTGTTAACGATTTACATCATCGACTGGTAATCAAATGACTTTCTCTCATGCTTGACTTCAACACCTCTATTCACATGATAGAATTTGTACTTGATCAGTTGGGTTCAGGACCCCGAACTTAGATTACATATGTTCGGGCTGCGTGGATTGGTTCGTGATTACATGTCTCATTGATGGATGGCTGCGACCATACCTGAGTCTTCATGGGTGGCTGCGACCATACCTTTATCATTATCATGGTCTTATTAGATGGATGGTTGTGTCCATACCACAGACCTAGTTCATATTTCTTTTGGATGGTTGCGTCCATGCCTAAACTACATGTATTTCACTTTCAAAGATATCAACTGTACTTGCAAGTTCTTCTAGATGGTGTTCCAGCTCAGCCAGTTTAGTAAAGAATTTCACCCCTCCCACTCTCTCGGGCTTCATACTTTAGGGGGCATCTGTTACATAGTAATTTGTCACTGCCTTTATTCCCAATCCTTCTACTGTGTCATGTGTCCAAGTCAAACATGCTCATACTAAAAAAATGCTCTCTTATGCTGCTAATTGACCCACTTTTCCTAAGTTATCTGCCTTATCATGACTATGGACTTAATATACGCTCTGAATGGTGCTCATAAATAGTCCAACCGCGCTTCCAACATGGAAGTACATCTATTTCCCGTGATAGACTGATTTCATGCTCCAGCACGAGGTTGAGTGTTGTCTTTAGAGATGATTTGATTGACTACATTGCTCACCAGTGATGTCAGCGCTAAAGCATAGTGATGAACCCGTGATGATCTAGATTGGATGAATTTGTTCTAGCAATCGGCCTTCTGGATGACTCCAGACCTGGTTGTTGGCATAGTTTGTGTCGCCCTTCCTTCCTTGCTATGGTAGTTCCGTCAATTGTGCTACCTTCCTTGGGGATAAGCTCTCTCTTCCACCTTTGATGGAGACTCCTCCTATTTAAACACTCACCTTTGCTATGATCAGCTAGTTAGTAAATTCTTGGATTGAGCAGTGCTGTTAGTGCTTTGACTTTGATAGGTAGCTGGTGTGAGTGCGACAAGTGTGAGAGTGTTGATAGAGTGTGGAAGGTTGTGAAGTGCCATTGATTTGTTGTAAAACTTGTGAGTAGGAGAGAGAGACTTTGCATGTTGGGAGATCCATCTTCAAAGAGTGAATGCTTGAAGAGCATGCTGGCTAGATTCCTCTGAGAAGGCTTGCAACGTCAAGACTTTGGTTGTAAGCTTGCTCTTATTTCATTATTAATACAATAAATGATGTTTTCCTATGTCTTGTATGTAATTTACTTGATATCTCATGACTTCTTCACTTTGTGAGTAAATAGATCATTGTTGTTTTCCGGTTACATGCTTTGTTGTATTTCCTTTGCGTTGTTTCAGGTTGATCACTTGTTAAGGAGAAGGAAGCAAAAGCTGGAACAACACAACAGAACTCCATCAACCACTGGCTGAGGTAGGCCTCCAACTTTGACTGTTTATGGAAAACTATTGTTGATCTGTCCTTGTTTGTGACTAGATCCACTCTAGGGCTAGAGGGGTTGCCTCTGCCGCAGAGGGAACACTTTCCTGCATCACAAATTACATACAAGACATAGGAAAACATCATTGATTCTATTAATAATAAAATAAGAGCAAGCTTACAACCAAAGTCTTGATATCGCAAGCCTTCTCACAGGAATCCAACAAGCATGCTCTTCAAGCATTCACTCTTTGAAGATGGATCTCCCAACATGCAAATTCTCTCTCTCCTACTCACAAGTTTTACATCAAATCAAGGGCACTTCACAGCCTCCACAAGCTATCAACACTCTCACACTTGTCACACTCACACCAGCTACCTATCAAACTCAAAGCACTAACAACACTCCTCAATCCAAGAATTTACCAACTAGCTGATCATAGCAAAGGTGAGTGTTTAAATAGGAGAAGGAGTCTCCATCAAAGGTGGAAGAGAGAGCTTATCCCCAAGGAAGGTAGCAGGATTGACGGAACTGCCATATCAAGGAAGGAAGGGCGACATAAATTATGCCAACAACCAGGTCTGGAGTCATCCAGAAGGCTGATTGTTGGAACAAATTCGCCCAATCTGGATCATTGCAGGTTCATCACTATGCTTTAGCGTTGACATCGCTGGTGAGCAATGTAGTCAGTCAGATCATCGCTAAAGACAGCAATCAGCCTCGCACTGGAGCACGAAATCGGTCCGTTGTGGGAAACAGATGTACTTCCGCATTGGAAGCATGGTTGGACTGTTTATGAGTGCCATTCAGCGCGTATATTAAGTCCATAGTTGCGATGAGGCAGATAACTAAGGAAAAGTGGGTCAATTGGCAACATAAGAGAGGATTTGTTCAGTATGAGCATGTTTGACTTGGACACATGACACAATAGAAGGATAGGGAATAAAGGCAGTGACAAATTACTGTGTAACAGATCCCCTTACTCACTCAATTCCCCATCACTCGCAACCAACACTAAACTAGTTTCCTTTCTCCACTGTCCTTTTTTACCCTATTTATCCTATTCCTCCTTCCCTCACATTCATCCCCTCAAAAATATTTTCACTCCATGTCCCTTCTGTCTTCCTTCCTTAGCATCCTAATTATTAACCAAACATAACATAATTCTAATAGCCTATTATAAGATTAGAGTTGATAGTTCATTAACAACTACTATTAACTTTATTCTTAAATTTAATAATAAATTTATTAACAATGATAACATAAAACACACTCATTATTTAATAATTTAAACCTACTTTATCTATTATAGCCCTAATAGTTAAAACATTATTTAATTTTCAATATTTTCTAAATAATAATCTCTCAACTTTATTAATTATGAAATTATGAAATTAATTGTTAGTTTAACTTCATTATTAAATTAATAATATTAATAATTATTACCTATAATGTTAATAATTATAATTATAGTAAATATAAGATTATTAGGTTCATCCTTGATATAAATTATTATTAATATTAATCCCTATTATTAATAATTTCCTTTAATAATTAAATTTAAAAATCTGTCTTCATTATAATCTCTCCTTTAATTGATCATCGATTATCTCGTCGTCTCTTTCTCATTTATTTTCCTCCATTCCATATGTATTACCCTTAAACCTTTCTCTTCTCTGTGGATTTGTCCTCACGATGAGTCTTGTTATTGACTTGAAACATTGATACAAAAATGGCTACTATGGTTAATGATCTGAATATGCAAGATACTCAATAATCATCATTGTTGAAAATATTCATAGGAATCTAATCCAAATTGGATCATTATATTATTTGTCATGCATATTGATGCTTTCATATTGGAAAAAGTGGAGTTAGCTCATAGGACTACTTTTTACCAATTGGTATGAGTTTGGAAAATTGGTGTTCAAAACCATCCAAGAGTAGTTTGAGGCATAACAAAATATGTTTTGGGAGTAATTTTTTTATTCTTAAGTGTCATATTCCTTAGCACTATTCTACACATACATTCCTTTCTAATGGTGCAAGAATCACCTTAATCAAAATCCATATGCAAGAGTTATGTTACCCAGACATTGACATTCTTGTATTGACCGCTATGATTTGAAAGGGTGCCATATTAGCCCCCATTATTCATGGAAAATGGGATATCCACATCATCATTATGAATAAGGCTCTAGAATATTCAATATTGTAACTCTATTTAAGAGATGAAGGAGTAAAACTTAACCATTAGTAGATTCCATTCTATTCTGGTGCATCTTATTCCTTATATAAGTACAGTAGCCAAGAGTGAAGAGGGAGAGAGCAAACAAAGAGGATTTGTGCACTATAATAGTCCATGGGTCACAGATCTCATTTGTTTATACTTGCATCGATTTCCATTTAGAAAAATATAGAGTGAAAAAGCCTCATCTTCCAGTTGGGATTTCTCCCGAAAGAGTTTCCCATGTCATATTTTGTGTTATTTTAGTTTGCAAGTGATTGTTATATGTGTTCTATATTTTTTTCATAATTGTAATTTTCATAAATGCAAAATAAATATTAATTAACAAATCTAGAAATTTAATGAGAAATAAACAATCATAGTATTTATTTTGGATTTTCTAATATGTTTTGGTAAATGTGTTGTGACAAATTGTCCATTCAAATATTCGTGGTAGTTTTTGAATCATATTGGTATCAAAGTAGGTTTATTCAGGTATATCTTAGGTAGTTTTAGGTCATCTTGATCAATTAAGTTGAAAGTCACAAAACCCCTATCATGAGGGACAAATATATAGATAACCCTCTCCTACAAAACAGAGGATTGCATGGATCAAAGAACAAGTTGCAGATATAAATCATAATGTGAGCCTCCTCATGGTGGCCTTGACCAATAAGATCAACATATTCAAGTAACATGGAGGTTCTAATGGAGAGGTCAGATCATAGGGGAAATCATTAGATCAAGAAGACCAAAGAGAGAATCTAAGAAATAACCTAGTTTGAGAGAATATATCGAAAATGGAAGCAAAGGTTGATCTTAGGCCATATCAAGGTGAGATTGACACCCTAAAGTTAAACCTTTGGTTGCAATAATTATAATTTTATTTTAGCTTTTATCATTTAGAGGAAGAACATAAAATTCCATTTACTTGCCTAAATTTAGAGGGTCGTAACTTGACTTGTGGGAAATCCACATAGAGACCTTGGGGTTGGAGGGAGATCATTCCATGACTAAGTGGTAGGTTTTCAAACCCTCATAAAGTCAAAATTTACCCTATTTAGTATGTAGAGAACTATTGGATCTTGTGGCATTACTTTAGAGAAACATATGGGGAAAGTGTTCAGATGTATAACTTTCATGTTTTTAAATAAAATAAAAATTGATAAAATTATTAAAAATTTCTAGGAGCAACACTAATATTAAAAATAAGTATTAATTAACATTAATATTGAGATTATTTCTTAATCATTTATTCTAGATTAATATTAAAATCAATCTAATTAATTTATTCGAAAGTAAGAACAAATCCAAATTAAAATTAACTATAAATTAAAGTCAATAAAAATAAAAATAAAAACTTTTTAATTTATTTTTTTTTATTCTAAATTTATAAAGCAAGTATGGCAGGGTCGGCTACCATTCCCATTCCATCTCTTAACTCTATTTATTCATTCCGATGAGATTTATCCTACACACTTACTGATCTATCGTGATGCTGAGACAGAGTGGACGGCTCGAAAGGTAGATTCAAAGAATTATTGATGAGAGAACTCCGAAAAAAAACTATACACAAAGTACTAATCACAGAAGCCTCAACACAATAATTTTAACTCTATAAAAAAGGAGAAATTACAAGAGGTTCAGGTATTCGAACAACTAAGATCTCTAATTGCTAAGAACAAGGCATATCTCACATTTCTCAAACACTGCAGGGATACCTCCATCATTCCTACATTCTCCAGCATCAAACACAACCTCAGAAACCTTAGAAATAATCATGTTTTAACCAATGCCATCTAGTCCCTTCTTTGTTCAGAAATTGCCAGAACCCGTACTTATCTTGACACATTAAATAAAAAAGCTTATAATCTGCACCTCAGTTTATCTAAACAGATCGACTCAGAACTTTGGTCCAGAACAGATGGGTGCTCATCTCTGAAAGCCCTTAAAAATGAAGAATGTAAATGTTTAAAACTGAACCTAAAATTCGAGAAACCAAACAAGATCTCAAACCCTGCGCATAAAGCTCTAGTTGACACTGATAACCTTCCTTCACTCTCTATTATTAGTTCCACACAGGTCTCAGTCCTTAATTCTCTAATCTTGAATTCTATGTGTGATAGCAACCCAAGCTAGCCCACTGTCAAACCGGTTATTACAACTCAAACCAACACAGAAGATCCATTGATAGTGGAAGCCAATAACCAAATCCGGACATTGGGACAATACGATTTTGTTACAGACAATGATTTCAAACAAACAGGAGTAGGAAAGGAGATTCGGAAGCCCTCCAGCAACACCGAGATTTCTCCAACACATTCCGCGGTCACCCAAAAATCCACACTGCTTGAAACAACAACCAATAGTATATCCGTTGGAGGTTCTACGATTGTCTTGTCAGCATCCAAGGACAGCTCAAAGGTTCGCAACGTTCTTGAAGACCATAACAATGAGAACCATAACAACATTATCCTAATGTGTAATGGTACAGCTGGTCAAGAACCAGTGCAGGTTGTAGCAGACATTACGTCCGGATACATTGCCATCTTAAAGGAAGATTCCGCAGTCACTCAAATACCTACGCTGCTTGAAGCAACAACCAATAGTAAATCCCTTGAAGGCTCTACGATTGCCTTGTCAACATCCAAAGATAGCTCAAAGGTTTGCTATGTTCATGAAGGCCGTAACAATGAGATTTGTAACAGTGTGACCCTAACGTGTAAATCTACATCGTTAGCTACAGTTGGTCAAAAACCAGTGCAGGTTGTAGCAGACAGCACATCCGGGTATGTTGCCATCTCAAAGGAAGCCATAGTAGAAAGGCACAACAACGACCTGGTGTCATTGACATCGATGGATGCTACAGTTTTGGCTACAGTTGCTAAAGAACAGGTGCAGGTTAGAACAAACAATACTGCCATCTCAAGCTATGGGTGAGAGGAATCCGTAGTAGATAGGCACAACAACGACCTTGTGTCATCAACATTGACAACCGCAAAAACACATTCACCCACATCGATAAGAAGACACTAGTAAACAAATTGACCAAAACACCCTCGATCTCCTTGAAAAAGAATTAAATTTTTCCATTTCCCCTCGAGCCATCCTCAAATAAGACATACTTTGCAACATAGAGTATGGGATTAGGGAGTTACCGAACAACATTAAAGAAACTATCAGACAAGACTATACCATCATCCTTAGAAACTCCCACCCACCCAAAAGCAACATTTCCAAACAAGAACATTTAGCACTCAAAACCTTAAATCAAAACCCTCATATTGTAGTCCTAAGAGGTGACAAAGGTGGTGCAATTGTCATAATGAACAAAAATTATTATAATGAAATGATGATAGACCACCTCACCAACAATGGTTATTACATTAAATTAAATAAGAATCCCTTAAAAAAGATCTCCAGAAATGTACAAAATCTGATAAAATCAAGTAAACACCACAACATTAAAAATCTATTCGAAAACATCCCATACACCTCTAGAATCTATGGAGCCCCAAAGATACACAAAGAAGGCATCCCCATAAGACCCATTGTCAATACTATTGGAGGTCCCACTTACCAATTGGCAAAATACCTAGCTAAGAAACTAAAACCTCTGGTTGGCAACACTAGCTCTTTTATCAAAGACTCCAACCACTTCATCAATGAGATCAAAGATCTACACCTAGCTGCAAATGACATATTAGTCAGTTTTGATGCTAAATCTCTATATACCAACATTCCCATAGATGAATCCATGATAGTGATCCATAAAATCATGAACTCAGTCACAGCCAAATTAATTGAGGTCTGTCTCAAATCTACCTTCTTTAGTTTTAGAGATGAAATTTATGAACATACTTTCGATGTAGCCATGAGATCCCCTCTATCTCCTATCATTGCCAATCTCTTTATGGAGGATTTTGAAACTAGGGCCATTGCATCTTCCCCATAAAAACCCAAACTTTGAAAAATATTTGTTGGTGACACTTTCATTATTTGGCCTCATGGAAAAGAAAAATTAAACACTTTCTTGCAACACCTAAACAATCTATCAAATTTACCATGGAAATAGAGGAAAATGATAACCTTCCCTTTCTTGACATCCTAATCAAAAGAAACAAAGATGGTTCCATATCACACTAGGTCTATCGTAAGAAAACCCACACTGAACATTACCTACATGCCAACTCTCACCAACATCCATCGCAAAAAATCAGTGTTCTCAACACTCTAGCAACTAGGGATGTTCGTATTTTAGATCAATATCACTTTGAAAATGAGAAGAACCATCTTATGAATGTATTCGTAAAGAATAGATACAATAAACACCAAGTGATTAAAGCCTTTAAGAATGCAGAGAATCCTAAAAACAAACAACCACTAGGTGATCACGTGGGCAAGGTTCACCTCCCCTACATATTAGGCACAATAGACAAAATTGCGTACATTTTAAAAAAGAACAAAATTAGAACCATTTTCAGACCCATGAATACTATCTACAGATGCCTAAAATCAGTGAATGATCCCGTTGATCCCAAATGCCACAAATGAGTTTACATGGTTCGGTTTTCATGCGGAAGAACCTGCATTGGAGAAATTGGATAATCTATTCGTACTAGGATTCAAGAACATGTAGCCGACATAAAACACAACCGCTCAAAAACCTCAACACTCGTTGAACATTCCAGTAAAACCAATCATCACGTCTGTATTAAAAACTCTAGTGTAGTAGCCAAAATTGATCATTATCACCATAGAAAATTTAGAGATGCCATAGAAATAGGTAAACACCCTAACAACCTCAATCGAGATGAAGGATGGAAAATAAGTGACAATTGGATTCCTACTTTAACATCCTAAATTACCCTCTCCTAACTTAACCCTTCCCCCGTTGTGCTTGACCTTTCACCTTCTTATTAAACACTAATCCTTATTTTCAATTCTTAAAAATTTTAACTATTAATTTACATTTTAACTAAAAGTAAAGAATCTTATATAATTTTAAATAATTTTAATAAATAATTAATTAATTATATTATTCTTAATCAAATATTTAAAAAACGAATTTAAATTAATATTAATTAAATTCTAACTTATTAATCAGAGAACCCACATAAAAACACATTTCCTTCAACGTTTCAAATCCCAACAGGGATCCATCATCAGGACTTCTAATATTAATTAAATTATTTTAACATAGTATTTTATAATTATTTAACATGAATGAAATAAAGTTATTTTAAATAGAATCTATAATTTAGATTAATACTAACACTAATACTAACATTATTAACAAATAATACTAATATGGATATAAATTCTTAAACCATTAGAATTAAAAACCAATTCAAAATCATTCATTCCAACATTAATTAAATTAAAAAAAGCCCTTCATTTTAAGGAGATTGATAGGATTCTAAGTTAAAATTAAAATTAATTTATAGATCATAATTAATTTCAACCTAAAATATCTAACTTTCATGTTTTTAAATAAAATAAAAATTATTAAGGGGAGAAAGGAGCTCTCAGACGGGAGATTTTTGGATCTGGTTTCGATCCTTGCGACGGCAATGGCTCTCTGCCTTTCCCATGTCCACCAAACCTTCGATGATTCCATAAGAAAGAAGACTGAAATTGCAGGACTCGCACTGGTCATCTTCACACCGTCGAGAGTAAGGGTTTTATGTTATTCACTGCAGTCAGGATTTATAAGAAGCACAGAGGTGTGAATCTGGCTAGATCTGCTGCAAATCGTGTTTCTTTAGGTGGCGAATATCACTGATATACTCCCGAATGGATTAAAAGGGTCAGCTATGCTTCAGAAATGCTCGCAGATTAGGCACCTATACGATGCAGATCTTGTTTTTTACCTGTTCGAGCGGCTGCCGTTGAGCCCCAATTGGGCAACATATTCCTTGATCCGGGGTATGTTGCATAGATCGAGCCCTGGACTCTTCAATTCAGACCTGCATATTGTAGATCAACCCCTATGTTGGCCAGATCTGGAAGCCCACTCACTATACAAGCTATCTAGAGGTGAGCAAAAGGCACAGAGTAGAATCTCAGGGTTAGATTTGATGAATTCAAGATCTAGACCCCCAGTAAGAGGTTTCCAAGTATTTGTAAAAATCCTGGAAGGAAAATAAAAAATGATTTGGGTAAAAGAGATAGATTCTGTCAAGTAACTGCAGAAAATTATAATGCAACAACTGGGATACCCCATCAGATCTCAAAATCTGATACATGAGGGTAGAGTGCTACAAGACTCAAAATACCTCTGGGAATACAAAATTGCACCCATGTCAACAATCATTCTCAATCTTAGAATAAGAGGGGGCACATCCATTAATAGCAGGAATTACAAGGTTGAAGGAAGTGGTACTGGTTCAATAGGGAAAAAACCAGGCAACATTTCCTTCAAAAACATTCTATAAGGGAAAAACACAGAAGGAGAAACACCGAATCAATTAGGTATGGACGACAGGTCATACATTGTGGAACAACTGAATCATACTCCAAAATACAATATAGATGCACCAGAAATAGAGGAGTATTGCACTATATATGAAAAACAAGCAATAATATGTAGATTCAACAGCTTTTGGGCCAAACCTGCTGATCTATTTCACTGGATCTTCACGAACTGGACCACACACTGTGAAATACATCTCTGTTCCAAAGGTTTTTTCATAGTAAAGTTTTTATCAGAAATAGATAGAGACATAGTAATATAGGAAGGACCTTGGTTCTGGGGATCTACTGGGCTCTTCATCACACCATGGTTCCCAAATTTTGATGCAAAAACAATGGTTGTCTCCAAGATGCCAGTTTGGGTGAGGCTACACAACCTCCTAATACATCTTTGAGATCACCAAGTAATAGCTGGACACCTAGTGAGTGGAGGAAAGAATTTATACTTTTGCATGAATATGTGTGGAAGTAGACCTTAGAAAAGGACTGCCAGACCAGATCCAGCTGAAGCATAGACAGTGGAGCTGGGCATAGGTTCTAGATTATGAGAATACTGCCTTCAGGTGCTGAATTTGCCAACAAACAGGACACCTACAAAGCACGTGTCCAACAATAAAAAAAGATAATCGTAGAAAAAAGAAAACAGAAAAACAAGAAAAAGGGTGGCAATTCCCTCCACCTCCCTCGGATGACGAGGAGGAAGAAGAGATGGATTTCACTTACCCCAACCAGAATAATCAGATGAATAAAGAACCAACAGTAGAAGACACAAATCCACAAGAAAATATAGACACAACACTGGTAAGGACCTCAGATACTATGAATATGGGCAGAAATAAAAGACAACACATATTAGACACATCAGATTCTGACAAAGACAATACACAACCTATGGCTGAAACAACACTAGCACTTATAATGCCAACAGAGTCACAGGGGAGTTGGAGAAAAGTTGAGAAGAAAAAAGGGCGAAAAATCTGACTTTTCCCCCACTTGTACAAAAGGGCGAAAAATCTGACTCGTCCTCGGCCTTTAGCCAGATCGCCCTGCTCTTCAGCCTCCATTCCTCCTCTCTATCCAGTAAGATTTGATTCCTTTGGATTTCGAGCAAGAAAATTCTGTCCTTGGATTCCTGTGATGCATATCCATCTGACTCAGTGCTTTCCAACTCCCGAAGTTCCACATCAATTTGGGTTAGTTTCTTGTTCTGTTTTTGCTTTCTGGTGTTCGCCCACTCAACAGTTGCTTTCTTAAGTCTTTTTAAGTTCTACATGAACAGATAGCATCTATCTTCTGGAGAGTTCCTTCCTAGGGATCTCCATGTCTCTCTGAAAAGCTTGTTGTAGGAATCCTCTTGTAACCAAGAAGGATTGAATTTAAACAGAGCTACCGGTTTGAGGGGGGGTTTGGACATCTTTAGGAATATTAGGAAATGGTCTGAATTTCCCCCCTCTCCCACCCATTGTTGAAACATTGGAATTCTGGAGGTCAGTTGTTTCAGAGTATGATGTTCTATTTCAAGAACCAAAAGGTTTGCCATCCAAGTGAGAAATAGTACATGATATTTTTTTGTAGCAAGATGCTCCATTTCCTAAAATTGGAATTTACAAGTTGTCAACTTTAGAGAATGCAGAGACAAAGAAGCAGGTACAATAGTTACTTGAAAAAGGGCTTATACGATGAAGCACATCACCATGTGGATCTCCAATCGTGCTAGTGAGAAAGAAAGATGGATTGTGGAGAATGTGCATTGACTATAGAGCATTGAATAAAATAACATTCGAGAATCGTTATCCTCTTCCTTGTATTGATGATTTATTAGATCAATTGAACGAAGTAGTTTACTTTTCTAAGTTAGACTTGCGGAGTGGTTATCATTAGGTCAGAGTTGCAGAAATAGATGCATGGAAGAATGCTTTCAAGACAAAGCAAGGACTGTATGAATGGTTAGTTATGCCTTTTGGCCTAACTAATGCTCCTGCTATGTTTATGAGAGTTATGAATGATGTACTTAGACCTTTTATTGATGATTTTATAATTGTTTATTTAGATGACATTCTTGTTTTTAGTAAGACATGGGAATACCATGTAAAGCATGTAAAGTAGACTTTAGATGTTTTAAAAAGAGAAAATCTCTATGTAAAACTGTAAAAATGTGAATTTGGAAAGACATCTTTAAATTATTTAGGTCATATTGTAGGGGGTGGTGAATTGAAGATAGATCCCTCTATGGTTAAAGTCATTCTAAACTGGCCTAAACCCAAATCTGCTACAGAGTTTAGAAGTTTCCTAAGGGTAGTACAATACTGGAGAATGTTTATTGCTAACTTTTCATTGATTGCAGCTCCATTACATGCTTTAACAGGATTGAAACGGGTGTTTAAATGGGGAGGCATGCAACAGAAAGCCTTTGACACCTTAAAATAAAAATTAGTACAACACCAGTACTAGCACTGCCAGAGCTTCAACATCCATTTGAGATTGAGATAGATGCCAGTGATTATGCCATGGGAGCAGTGTTGATGCAACACGATAAACCCATATGTTATCATTCTGCGACATTTACTTCTGCAGTATTTAATTATCCCACATATGATAAAGAATTGTATGCATTAGTACAAAGTGTGAAAAAGTGGAAACATTATGTTATGAAACCAGCTCAAGAAAATATAGAAAAGATAGATCAACACCTTAGAATTCAGCCTCTTCGAGGGGGCAAC